>VWPW01017968.1:0-52131 GCA_013389825.1 Crypturellus undulatus | reverse complement strand
CGGCGCGTCTGGCCGGCGGCGGCAGCGGCGCGTTCCGCGGTGTCATCACGGGCGGCGGCGCGCGCCGGGCGCTGCGTGCGGCTGTGCGCTGCGGGTGTGCATGTGCGCGTGTGTGTGCGCGTGTGTGCGCACCTGCGAGTGCACGTGTGTGCCTCTGTGTGTGCGCGGCCGGGCAGCACGGGGCAGGCGGGCGCCCAGCGAGCGCGGCGGAGCCGGCTGCTCCCGCCTGCAAGGGCTGGGGTTTTGGTGGGCGTGGGGGGAGTGGTGCTTTTCCTCGGGGCCCCGCCGCTCTCGGCGGCGCCCCCCGTGCTCCCGCGGGATCCAGCGGCTCTTTGCAGGGAAGCCCCTTCCCGCTCCACACGCACCCAGCGCGCCGCTGCCTTGAGGCTGATTTGCCAGAGCCGCCCCCAGGCTGGTCCCTGGCTCCCCCTTAGTTTCCCTCGGAAGCGCCTGCTTCTCTTCAGGGGTGATTTCCAACTTATTTGGAGTTTACCTCGCATAAATCTCCTCAAAATGCACCATGTATTGCTGCACCCTGGAAGGAGAATTCGCCCTTATTAACCTGCTGGTTTGGTTGCGGTTATTATTTATTTATTATTTATATAAGCAGCTATTATTTATATAAACAAAACGTGCCTGCAAAGACCTGTCCATGCAGCTGTGCCGCGATCGCTCCCATAACCCGCTGCCCTGAAACTTCGAGCGCAGCCCGCGGTGTTTCCCCGCGATGCGGTGACGGCGGCGGGAGCACCGGGTCCCAGCGGTGCCCGCAGCAGCCCGAGCAGGCGATGGGGAGGACGGGCGGGCGGCGCGAGGCTCTGCGGCCGGAGGCCTGGCCAGGCGGCCTCCCTAGCCGCGTTACGTGCCGGCAGGCTCCACTCCTACGGGGACTGTCCCGGGAGCTCCAAACCTATAAACACTTTTCTGATTGGCTTGAAAATTTAGACACAGGAAGCGGATGATATCTAATAACAGACAAGTGGAGACACTGTTGTCATGGAAACTGAGAAGACTTCCCCCCCCTTCCCATTTATTAAAAAAAAAAGAAAAAAGAAAAAGTCTGCATATCCTCAGAAATGCCTGCAGAGCACAGTGGCGGCTGCTGCCTTCCCCACCGCATCTGTTGAAACCTGAGAACATGCCTGTCAAATCAAGGTCATTTTGCAATAAAAACCGCTCCGCCTCCCTCATTTCACTTCACTTCATCCCCGTGTTTTGTTTTGCGCTTTCTGCCAGAGGAAGAGTTAAACGGGGCGAGCAACCTGCATGCGCCGGGCCCCGGTCGCCCTTGCTCTTCCGGGAGCACAAGCAGCAGGCAGAGTCGAGTCCGTACGGGAGGAAAGGCTGAAATCTGAAGGGCTGAGGGGAGAGAGAAAGTCTTGAGGTGATCCAGGATATATATGTATGTATATATGCATACATATATATGTATGTTAATCAGGTGACCAGGCCACACTTCTTGTAGTGTAAATCCAGGGGCCTGAGAGCAGAGGAGACCTGGATTCTCTGGGCCTTCTTTTGTTACTTCCTGTTTGAAAAATATATCAAAATGTCAGGATTTGAACATTAAGGGTGTTCCACAACTCTGCCTCACCTCCAGAAACCCAGGAGACAAGTGTCTGCTGGGAGACCCCATGTGTTTGTTTTTAATAAAAATCACTGGTTGTAGAATGCTATTTGAGGACAAAAACAAGGGAATAAGGTATACTTCACTACTGATGAGAGCAGCATGAGAAAATAAGCCGGTTTCTGTGGTAAATTGAGACTTTGCAGGGCGACTGAAAGTTTATTGTGTGCGAAAGAGGAGAGCTGCCTGGCTGGTGGGCAGGAGGGGAGTATTTCACAGCAGACTTTGGTGCCTGTGGCTGCCGTGGGCAGCAGCTGTTGATTTCAGACGGTTCTGGTGGAGAGATGTCTTGGAGCATTGGCTGCCTTTTCTCTGAAACATTTACTTCTGGTGCTGCCTTTAATGCTCGCTTTGCAGTAACCGCGCCAGGATGGATACCTGCATGCTCCTGCTGTACAAACCATCCCTTCAAAACCTTCCGAAATGATGAGTTGGACCCTTGTTGTCTCTTGGCTGCATGTTTCAACCAGCGCTTCGCTGATGTTTAGGTGCCGGGCAGTAGCTGCTTCGACCGAGGTGAGACCCCCTCCCCGACTCACTCCACTTGGGCTCTCGGCTTTTCGAACCCGTCTGTGGGCAGAGGAGTGGGCAAGGACCTGAAATTCGGCGCCCAGGAGCGCTCCCTCCCACGCGCGGTGCCTCTACAGCGGGCTGGGTCCAGTGCGCTGCCCCCGTCCGGCAGGGCCTGGCACCCTGCTGGGAGCCGCTGGGGCAGCCGCAGAGCGCGGCCGCTCCGCACGGCGCGGGGAGCCGCCAGGGCCCGGCGGCCCCCGTGGCCGCCGCGCTTCCTGTTGTCGGGAGCGCCCTTATCTGCAGGAAGGTTCGCCGGCAGGAAGCGTGGCGGTTGCTTGTTTTTACCCAGCGGAGGAAACGAACTGCACGAGCTGCTTTCTCAGCTCGCCCCTTAGCCCGCGCCGCTGTGTTGGTTGCCTGTTGCGGCCTGTGAGAGCCCCGCGCCCCGGGCGTCCGCGAGGGAAGTGCAGTGTGCCCCGAGAAGCAAAATGTTCGTGTTGACCAGCCAGTTCTTTTCACCTTCATTAAAAACAAATAAACAACTTTTCTGTGCCACACTTTCCAGATTCTGCAATTTGCAGTTTATACCTCTGGAGCATAATTAATGATTTGAATATTCAGTGCAGACGCGCAAATTTCTTTTTTTTTTTTTCTCTCCTCAGAAAGAAAGATCAAAAATACAGCAGTTATTTTACTAATAGGAGAACTCCTTACCCTTCCAAACTGCCTTTCATCATGGATCATAAATCACTTTATAGAAACTCATTTTTTAATATCCACAAAAATTGTATGAGCGCGGGAAGCTGAAGCATAACATTTCACACGGAGCACCCAATGTTATAAGGCAATTTAGAAGCGAAGTTGGGAGTCAAATTAATTGCCTCTTAATTGCCAACTGCTAATGAGTTACAGCCTTGAAAATGTGTTTCCCTTTCATTAGTGCTTTACCGCTGATGCACCCGTACAGTGCGTATGTATTTGGGGAGTAGGTGAGAAAACAGATGGTGGGCCCAGCAAATACAAGTCTTTTGCTGGTCTCCATCCGAGCCTGGTGTTGCAGGATGGTGGGTTAGAGACTGGTAAGCTTAGACGCGGCTTTGGAGGAAAGTCCGATCCAGGGGCTAGGGCTGTGGTCAGGCGCAGCACTTTGGTTTAAGTCATTATTTTCTAATGTGCAGGCAAATTCAGGGACATATACATTATTTCTCAGATGTCAGCTCAGAAAGGAGCATTTATGGCATTAAGCTGAACTTTCATAGAGGGTTTTGGGGAGGAGGCATGGAACAGTTGCATAAACTTGTAAGAAAATATCTGGCATGCCAAGCAACTTCAGCTAGTGATTTTTGGCATGGAAAATGTCTTGGTATTAGGAGTCATTCCTGGCTGAGGAGGTGGCCAAGGCTGAGAGCTACTGAGAAGGAAAAGGGGCCTGTCCTGGCCAGGACTGGAATTTGCCAGTTCGTGACTTAAGACATAATCCAGTGCAGCACGGCTTTGGCCACAACTCTGAAATATTTCTAATGAAACCACATTTGGCTTGTTACCTGCTCTCATGGCTGAGTCAAACCAGAACAAGGCTGTAGCAAGGAAAAAAAGTAAAAAAAGGAATCCAACAAAATAGGATTCACTCTAAATGTAAAAATTGTGAGCACATTTTTTTCCAAAGTAATCAACTGATTCTCAGAAACCAGCAGGAAGCTCTGGAAGGAAAGACAGTTTTCAGAAAGTGATGAGGCTTTGAAAATCATCATCTGTTTAAGGTATCTGAAGTTCAGATGTCAAAAATCAGGGCAACTCAAATCCTCCTTATCTTCATTGCAGCGCTTCAGAGGCCTCCATCAGCTTTGTGGCTTTTGCTTTATCTTAATTAAAGTTATCTTTCTAGCCTCAGGTTTGCATCTGACTTCTTTCGTAGTTAGTGACAAAGCGAAGCCTTCTGGGTACCTGGTCACTCGCCTCTGGGACACGGATCAGGTGGTGGGACAGCCCCGCTCTGGAGGTCCCTGGTGATGAGTGAGGAGTGTGAGGGATGGAGGGATTGCCCCTAGGTTGGACACACGACTTGAGGGTGGTTAAAGACGCGTTCGCTCACGTCTCATGCATGCTCAGCTGCTGACCAGCGCTTCCTCAACAAGAGTCTCCCCTTGGCTCTCCCTCCCCTGCTGTGACCAGGACACCGCCGCATGAGCCCGGTCTCAGCTTGCTGCTGCCCCCTTCGGAGCATGAGGTCTGCTTTGGCAAGAAGTTGGTGACGTGGAGTTGTGAGCAGCCCCTGACTGCGGCGGGGCTGTTTGCACCTCTGGTGCTGCCTAAGCCAGAAAGAGCAGCGGGTTCTTGGTTTTCTTCCAAGTTACCTCCTGAAGCGCGTGATGCGTGTGGCCTGGGAGGGTGAGGTGAGCGGCACAGGGATTCCCCGTGGCAGGAGCAGGTGGGTGGCGAGGCTGGGGACAGCCTCATCCTTGTGTGGGTGACACTGGGAAGGGCTGCAGGGATGGGAAACATGTCTGCAGAACTCTGGGTCTGCTGGTGGAAAGCAGTACGTAGAGGCCAGGTCTTGGTATCACTTACAGTGTGGTGTTGTGGTTTCGCTTGGAGAGGAACATGAGTAATGAAGCTTGTCAGCTCTCAGCATCGCAGAGCAGCAATGTCCCTGTCTGACCTTGGCAAATGCGCCGTCCTGGGTGCTGTGGAGAAGACCACTGCCTCAGTGCCTGCCCTGCTCCTCGTTGTCATGTCTAGCAACCTTCAGAGCTCACCCTCCAGTGATACAGGGTCACTGTTGCTGAGACCCAGTCTCCAAACTTTCTGTTTAGGTTTTCAAACATTCGTAATGTCTTTTATTCTGGCCTTTTTTCTTCAGAGGAGAACCTAGAAGATATGGGAAAAGATAAGGTGTTATGTACGCTCCTGCAAAACCCTCTTTGAAACTCACCACCACTAGTGTAATACCTGCCAAAAGTGGATGGATCGAGGCTACTGGAGATGCAAGTTCAGCCCATCACGTTGGGTGGTGGTTTGGTGTTCCTTCCTTCCACTTCTCCTTCGTGAGTCCCGGCTGCAGCCTCTGCTGGGGACCATCTTTCTGTGAGTGGAAGGGCCTTCAGATAGCACGGCTGTCACCTGGGTTTACAGGTGCCACCCGAGGGGAAGATCCATTTAGCTGTTTGATATCATTATTTTTTTCCAGCATGAGCAGGAGTTTGCATCACTAATCGATAGAGGGAGCTTCCCAATACTGGAAAAGGTGCGGGAGGTAGGTGTGGGAGAGCACCTCACTCTGCACGTGCCCCCCGCCGCCCCGGTGATATCTCCCATTTGGGCATCTAACTGCTGTCCAGGATTTCTTCCAGGGAGCCAGGGGCACTACAGAGGTTGTCAAGGATGGGAACTAGCCAAAATCCTGACCTAGAACTGGATTAAATCTCATTTTACCCCAAATGCCAAGTTGTTTTGATTTGGCTTTGCAGAAGTTACTCATTTAATTTGTTAATTTTAACACCAAATTTTATAAGAGTTTTCTTCTGGAGATGGAGGAGGGATCCAAATGTTTTGATCCTACTTTTATCATTATCTTGACTGGGTTTTTCTCACTCTATGCTTTGCAGAAAGGAGAAAAATTTTAATAATTCACTAATATACTTTCACTTCATTAACATTTAATCATTCTGACATTGTGTGTGTGACAAACTCTTTCCTACATTTGTTCAGGACCTGATCTTGCCCCCATACTCTCACATCCCTTCTGGTATGGAAAACCCTAAATGCTGGCAATACTCTGCTTCTGGAAACAGTTTTTATCTTTATCTAATAGAAGATAATAAGTTAAATGAAACATGTATTTATTACAAAATGGAAACGTATCTGCAAAAAGAGCAGTAATGGCTAAGCTGGAGCTGTTGAGTGTCAGGCATATGGTCATTACAATACTTAACGGTATGGTCTAGAGAGTGGGAAGACGCAGGACACTACTGCGATACCATTTACATTATCTTGAGCTGCTGAGGCCTGTTTGGGTTAAGCAGAGATTTGTGCTGATGTTAAAATACTCATAAAACTTTCCATCACCTTCACCAGGGCAGCGTGATGCTTGTATTAATTAGGACCACGTGAACTCTTTACACATCATGTAATCTGGAAAATGAAGTACATAAGTTTGGTGTGTACCCATTTTGCATTAAGCAGGTTCTGTTTAGCTGTGTCCAAATCTGAAGTCAGGTATTGAACATCCGTGGGGATTCTTCTTCCTTTCGGGGGATTGTGAGGTAAATCTCTGAATTAGTGCATGATTTATTATTGCTAATTAAATACTGTTAGTGCAGCAAATTGGGACAGGCTTATTCATAACACATAGGGAGCCAGGCAGAGCTGGCAAATGGGCAGTGAGTGGGTGCAAGAGGTTGCAGAGCTGAATGGAAACTTTGGACCCATGGGCAGTGGGGAGCTGGAGGCCAGGGTTGCTTTGCAGAGGTTGGATGCGTACTGAAAAAAGTGTGGCTGTCACCAGGCTAAAGAACAAGATATCACTGTAATGACCGCAGAAGATGTTGAGGGATCTTGCTGAGAGTTTTTACTGGTCAGAGAGAAGATATTTACTTTTAGGAGCATCAGAGCAGAATCTCATCTCTTGTATATTTGTATAGTCCTCCTGCAGTTAGTGGAGTTGCACTGACTTACAGCAGCAGAAGGTCTGTCCCAAGGTACCATAAAAAGAGTAATGATGAGGCAGGCAGAGGAGATGGAAGAGGTTATAGGGCAGAACAGCAGGGAGGGTGGGAGTGTGTTCGGAAGAGGCGGAGGTGGGGAAGTGAGGCGGTTTGGTAGGGCAGATCAGACGACGCGCTGCAGCTATCACGAGTTTGATTTGATGCCGAGATGCCAGGCAGAGATGTCAGCCAGACAGGCTGAGAGGTGGGCTGGCTTTTCAGGGATCGCGAAGTGCGTTACTCGTTGGCACAGTAACTGCTGGCGTGTGAGCGGAGACGATCACCCGCAGCACGAGGAGAGGAGAAGGAGACTGTCCAGTCTGCAGCCTTGCGGGCCATCTGGGAGGAGAGGACGTGGGGACAGAGGAAGAGCGAAACCAGGACCAGGAGGGCTAGAAGACAACGTCTCACAAAGCCAAGGCAGGGGAAAAAATCCAACTTATCTAATATTATGTAAAGTTTATAAGAGAAAGGGAATGACATTGACTTGTTTAGAGGCATCAGCCATGAATCATCTGTCCTACAATTAGTAAATTTTGAAAGGCTGAGCTATAAATAAACTGCAGCTTAACTGCTAGGTATAATTTTTTTCCTGTCTTCTGTTGTTGCGAAGAAGTCCGCTGTGATAGTGCAGCAGTCTGGGTGTCCTGGGGATGGTTACAGCAGCATCACTAATTCATGCTGCGTGTGCTGCTGTGGCTGTTCCTGTGCTGGGCTCTGCGGGTCATTTTTCCAGGGAGGTGAAGTGGTGGCTTTGGAGTGCTGTTAAGGTCTAGATGTGCCTTGGGACTCCCCTGTAGTCTCAAGATTGGATTGATCTATTTGTAGTATTTTTGTCAGTGCAAATGCTTTCACTGTGTCTCTGTTTTGTCCATCTTCACCATGCTTTCAAATCCGAACTTTCTTTTGTTTAATTCATTACTCTGGAAATTAGTTCGTTCTTTGCAGAAAGCTTTCTGGCTGTCTGCACAGGGCCAATACATCTTTTATGCAATTTCAGCATGTGAGTTTTGAGATGGCTTTTGGGGGCCTAATTCCGATCGCACATTCCCAAATTAAATTCCTCTGCCTTCAGTGGCAGTAGCCCAGATCTGCACTGGTGCCCCTTGGTTCCACCTTGCGCCCATTGCACTGGGGGCCTGGAGGAGGCACTGGGATCACACACCATGGTGCAGTGTGCCCGTTTCTCTCCTGAGCACAGGAACCTGCCAGATGCCTTAGGAGTGACGCTGGTGCTGGGGGCACCTGTTTGCCTGCCTTTTCAGCTGTCAGTTGTGGCACTGGAAATGGCCAGCTCTGCCTTAGAAGAATTTGAAGTCAGATAATTGCTAAGGAAACTAGAACAGGTGCAGGGAAGTCAGAGGGTTTTTATTAAATATACCCATGTGCCTTAATGGGATACAGAGCCTTTTGGCTGAGACTTTCCACCCAACCTGGCTTGCCGTTGAGCACAGCTTGTTGTTGTCAGAGACTCACTTGAAGGCTTATTGAAAAATCAGTGTAGTGGATCCCCATCCACTTTCCATCATCCCTAGATGAGAAAAAAGTCTCAACCGCTGTTAAAAGGCTGGAGAAAATGCCTGGTAGTGAGAACCTCATTTCTGTAACTCCATAGAAAGCAGGAGGAGAGATGACTTGGTTACAGCACACGGGTAGCATCATGGGGAGAGGGTACCTGCACTAACGGGAATTTTTCAGGGAAAGACATACCAAGAGCCCATGGCTGGAAGCTGCAGCAGATCAGATTGCTTCAGATAGGAAATAAGGCAGATTTTAACAATGGGAGTGTTTTGCTGGAATAAACCAGCATGATGTCAGCTGGGGAATTTGCTATCCCTTGATGTCTTCAAATGATTTCACTTCTGGAAATTCAATTTTAGCAGTGCCCAACTTATGCTCTATGCAGAATGAGCAGGGTGTTGTTTAACCACCTGTAAACTACAGGGGGACAGAGTAGATTACTCGCTTCCTTTTGGGTTGTGAACTTTTGACTTGAGCAGGTTAAAGGATTTTAGTGAGAAAGGCCTGGGAAAGACTACAGAGCTTGAGTTCGCTTTGTGACGGATTGGAAGATCTCATTCTGGCCATGTTTTGTCATGGAGTAACTTTATTCGAAGAAGAAGAAAAAACAGACTGAAAAAAAAAAGAACAGTAAGTAGCAATTAGATGTGTCTTACAGTGGTTGCCCTTGTTCACAAATAGATCTTTTTAGTGGAGCAACTGCAGCCCATTTTCAGTGTTGGACCATTGTACAAAGACCTAAAATAGCCTGACTGGAAATGCGATTGACTTAATGGTACCAGGATAAGAGAAATAAATAAATGAACATCATCAAAAGTGAAAAATAAAGTGCATTTTGAAATTCCTTTCGATTTTCCTACTCCAGGGTGATGCATAGTGACATTCCAGTTTTCAGATCATGCCTTTGGTGGTCTTCCTATTCAGTGTCTCATAAACAGCCTAGATTAGAAAGTCAATGTCTTTTGGAAACAGAAAGTACTTGGCTTTCCTAATGGAGTGGTAGCAGTTGCTTGGTTGCTTGTTTCTGTCAAAATCATGTTTTGTTGCCATCACAACATTGCAACTCTAAAAATTCTCTCAATCCCGCTGAGTTTGCCTAACTAAAATGGGGAGGATAAGCCTGGTGGCTGGCTGGGTGCTTTCCTGCCTTGTCCCACTCTCAGCTCTGGCAGTGACTGCAAAGCCAGTTCCAAGATACTCTGGTCTCCTGGTGCTGCTCTTCCTGCCCAGACCACCAGGTTGCTGGGAGCTGCTCCATTGGTCTCTGCAACAGTAGCACATGTTCCATGGGATCTCCTCTCCCACTGGTCCCCTGGAGCATGGAAGGACTGTTGGGACTTGAGTGATCTAGCTATGTCCTTGACACAAAGTGGACAGGTTGGTAGCTGGAAAGAACACAGCACCGTGTTCGGTCCATGCTCTCTGTGGCTTTGGTGGTGGCCCTGGGCATGTGACTGGAGGGTGAGTTTGAGGCAGAGCTAAGCATGGGCCTGGGGTAAGTCAGCAGGGAAAGTGCTCTGCCCACCGCTGCTTCCTCGAGACCCCTGCCTGTGGCCAGTCCTGTGGAATGAGCCCTTCCTTCGGGAGAGCTGGAGGGCCTGTTCCGTGCGACCTCTCGAGCTGTGCAGGGCAAGCACGGCCCTGGCAGCTCTGGTGCTCAATCATGACATTTCTCTTTTCTTGGGCTCTCTGTGTTTTCACTCTTTTAATTAGGCAGAGAAAACTCCTTTATATATAGGCAGGCAGAAGATAACACTTGCTGGAGTGTCTGGAGTCTTCTAACAAAACAGATTTTGAGAGAAAAGCTGAGTATTTTGAAGCTAACATAGTTTAAAGATCACTCCTGGGGAAAGCAGAGTGAGGTCTGGATGGCTCTGAGGCACGGTAATGGGATGTAAAGCCTTTCACTTATAGGTCACTCATGTGGATTAGTTCCAGAAAGTAGTAGTTACCATCTGTCAATAGTTGTCAGTGAGCAGTCGTAGCGGCGCGAGGCTCCCGCCTGCCTGCGCTCCTGCCGCCGGGAGCGGCACCGCGGCGCCCGTGGCCTGCGCGGGCCCAGCTGGGACTCACTGCCCTTCCTCACGGGCTGCCGATGCTCAGAAATTACCAGTGCTGCAAAGGCTGCAAGTGTAGGACCAGACCTCTGAGCAGGTAGTGCCCCTGTGGTCGAAGGTGTTAGAGGTGTTAGCAATGAGGAAAGGGCCAAATGTGAATTTAGAAGCCCCTTCCTTAGGGGGGCTAATTCCCAGTGCTCCTGGGAAGGGCTTTCTTGCCAGTGTTTTCTTTCATCCAGGGGCTGTACAAATCAACCATACTGGTGAAAATAATATGAGGCTTGTCCAGCTGCTTTTTTCCCATTAGGCAGTAATACTCAGAGCTTGTTAACTCTGCCTGCTCTGTGCTGCTTGTGCCTACCTTATCCAAAGTAGACTTCCTCCGCCTTTCTCTTCTATGGAAATTGCTTCCCACCCAAATGAGGATGCCTCTTTGTGGGGTGACATGGGCAGTTGTTTTGAAATATGGAACAGTTTTATTTTTTTTTACTCCTGGTAATTTTTGTCCTGAATTTAAGTCTGATCTTGCTAGATTAGTAGTTATTACTAATTGTGCAGGAGTAAGATTCTGAGACCCAGAACAGCCAGGATCCCGAGCATCCCCCTGTGTGATAGGCATAACATGGAAAAAAAGATTTTCTTTTTGATCCTAGAAAAACTAGGGCTTAAATAAAGCATTTGGAGCTAAAATCATTATAGTATTTTAAGTCTACACCAAGATGAGTATTAGTCATGCTTTTGTATTTTGCACTCTTTATATATGTTCCTGTAACCTGCTAGTAGCATGTGAGCACTGGGGAAATGTGGAGGGTCTGCACAAAACTGTTGGCATTACTTGAGCAGCTGCTTCTGCACTGCTTGTGTTCAGCAGATTTCTTCCTGTCAAAAATACTTTCAGCACATGAATGAATGGTTAGGGAAACACATGCATATTGATTTATATAGACAGCTACTGCCTTCTCACCTTATGCTCAAACGCAACAACAACAGCAACAAAGGCAGTAGGATTCAGCCCATGTGCTGTCAGGAAGGACTTGTTTTATTATATTTTTAAGCATTATTTTGATGGAGACTCTTAGGTACCAGAAATAATCTGTTGTTTCCAGACTACAGGGACAAGATTTTCTGCAAGGGATGCCAAAGGGCAGCCTGCTGCCTGTGCAAGGGGCTTGACTTTTACGGCTGTCAGAGCAAGCCTGTGGCACCCTCAGGGATCCAACCAGCCACATCTCCAGGTGCTGGTGTGGGTGCATAGGTGGTACCTAAAGTGTTGGCAAAGGGTGAAGCTTGTCCCTTGTCATGCCAGGATCTACTGGCTCTGCTTGGCTTAACTGGTTTCACTGAAGGTTTTGGCTGAGCAAATAGCTCCGTACTGGTTCGTGTTTAAATGAGTCCACCTTCATGCATTCCCGTGGAACTCCCATGGCATGCAGTACCACTTGCATCTGATTTTGTGAATATAGTTTGTGCCTCTCTTGCTGTCACCAATATAGTAGTAGCAGTAATAGTTATCATTTATTCCTGTTCTAGGGACAGGTAAAGACTGTTAGTATTTTGCTCCCACACCACCAAGTTCCCACTCTCTCAAGTGCCTTCTTGGTACACAGAGTGATTTGCCTAATTCCCACCATGCTAGTGGCAATGATGTACATAAAGCTGTTTGGAGCCAGCCAGTTTGGAGCTTCATATATACATATATGCTGCATCATATATTTATATTGCCATAAATGTGAAATCTATATCTTGCTGTGAAAAAATCCAGGCCTCTGTATGCAGGGCCCTGGCCTTTATGGAGCTGCAGATCCTCAGGCCCATAGACTGTTGTAGTTGTCATGTGACTACGGGAGCTAATGAGGCTGGGTTGTCTACACGTTTCTGTGGCAATTAACGTTTGTGGTGATTAACTCCTGTGTCTAATAACTGTGATCTCAGGTAGCAGCCTTTCCCTGGTTACCAGATTAATCAGGTCTCTCTCTTGGCCACCTTGCTGTACAGAATTTGCAAGGACGTAGTTGTCTTTAAATTTAAATTGGCAAAAGTTATTAAGGAGGAGACAGTTGTGGATGGCAAAATGACTGAAGCCTATTTTAATGGATAATAAAGCTAACCCTCTGCATTTAAAATGTTTAAATAACAGCTTGAAGAATGGTGTTGTCTGTGAGCTATAGAAGAAGGAAACATATCTAGAGTACAGAAATATATAATGTAATGAGTTTATTGCAGTGCATTAATTACTCCTGTGAAGAGTTATACTCCATTATTAAAGCAAGTTTCTTCAAGATAAAATAATGAAACATACATTTTCATTTATCTTTGTCAGACAAAAGCCCCAAATGAGATTCCTATCCCACTTTTATCTGTGGTATAAAGTGATGTAACTCCACTGAAGTCAGAGTTGGACAGCTGGAGAGAAGGCAGCTTCCTTTTCACTAGAAAGCTTTAATGCAACATTGTTTTATTTCCGCACATTAAAGTTAATAACACAGCAAGCAAATTCTGAACTTAAGTATTTCTAGGATATCTGTATGTTAAATAACTGAGAACAAACTTTATAGTCACTCTATAGGACCTCATGATACATCATTTTGAGCTACTTTCTATCTATTACGTTTTATCGGCCTGCAAAATCCATTTCTAATTCTGGCCATATCTACTTTGCGATCACTTGCCAGAAATCTATTCCCAGGTTTCTCCTTATTTTAGTGAAATATCTCTACTTCAGCACCTTTCCCAAGGTGGCTGATCTAATCACAGCACTATCAGTTATCACTTCTCATTTCCTTTGCTAGCTCTGTCAAATGCAATGCACAGCCTAACAAAGTGACATTCAAATACTCCTGGTGACCAAAGCTATTTCCCTCTCCTTTACTCTGGAAAACAGGAGTTGTATGTGGCTTCCTAAACATATGCCCTTCACTCCACGTAACAGGCAGGAATCTGACTTGTAAAGAAATATATAAAGTGCACCATGAGAAGAGTTAATATTAAGGAGATAAAATAATTATTTGCTTATCTTCCACACTTAGGTTCTATTTATATTGACCATCTGGTATTAAACCCCACATCTACCATCTCTTTTTCATGTACAGGAGAGGAATGCTGCTTCCCAGCCAACTGCACCACCAGTAGAGGAACAGAGTTTGCCACCTTGCTGGTCCTGACCTCCATTCTCTCCATGTTTGCCTTTAAGTGAGAAGGAGTATCACAGGCAGCACAACCAGGCACTCATGCTCCTCAAGGAAGCAGTCATCTGTGTAGTGCATCCTCTGCTAAAACAGTTTCTATGGGCATGGGTCCAGCACTAGCATCTCCTTTTTTCCCACTTCTGTTTCTTTTGGTGACAAACCTCTTAGTGCTATCTTAGATGGCTATCACAGGCTACTTCTTGTTTTAATAAGTGTGCGGCTGATGGTGCTCCCTGCACTCTAGAAGATAAGTTGTCCACTCGTCTCCTCGCAGCCCTTCCACCCTAATTCTTCCTTTTTCCAGGAAACCTGGGAGCAGGCGAGCGCTGGAGTGCTCAGGACACGGCACGGCTGTAGCCCTGTCCGTGTGCTTGCCCTGGCTCCAGAGCACAGGGCACTGCAGTAGGAGGTCTGTCCTACAGTGGTAATTTCCAGTACAGCTAAATAATGAGGACACTGCCGAATGGCTTAAGAAAACTGTTTGTTGCTGCAAATTTTTTTTTTTTTTTTCTCTAGCTATTTCTTCATTGTAGGAAGGTAAAGAAATCTGTGATAAAATAATAATTAAATGCCGCCAGTACTAAATTTCCACCCAGCGTGAGTTGGCAGCAGTAACAAACCAAAACATTAGGTCATTAAAAAAAAAAAAAAAGCTGATTAAATGCCTCTGTATGCTTTTCTGATTAGCTATTCTTAAAAAGAGCATGTGGCAGTAATAGATGGGTGTACTTGACAGCAGCAGTTGCTTTTTTTGGGAAAGGTAAAATACTCAAGTTTTAATGTGTATATATGTATGTTTGAAAGAATTTCTTGCTGATCTTAGCTATGGGGATTTATATCTTACTAATCATCCAATTTTAAAAGCCCCCAAGACATCTCCTGTCCAGGAAATATGTGAAATGCCCTGAATATTATGTTTCTGGAAAGAATAGTTAATGGTGAGTAATGTGCTCGGGGTTTTGTTTTGGTCTCGCTTTCCTCTTCTTTCCTGGCTAGACGGAGCTGATCCCGCACTGGAGAGTCGCGCCGCCGGGTGGGCTCTGCTCTCCTATTGCAGGGTTGGAGCAGGGCCCCCTAAAAATGTCTGCAGGTGAAAACAGCCAGATTTGTGGCTTCCCCCATCGCCTGGTCACTGTCTGTTCCTGCCTGTGATCCACGGTTTCCTGCTTTTGCCCTGGTTTGCTCTGTAGCAGAGTTTTAGGGGCTGATGCCTACAGTGCACATCTGTCCAAGGCTCCTTCCACATCTGGAGTGGTTTGGGGTAAGAAAGGGTGAGGGATTCATGGGAGGATCAGGATCATGTGGCTGCCAATGTACTTATTTTATTAAATCTTCTAAGGACAACAACGATATTTATCTTTCCCCTAGGAGCTGGACAACTTACATATATTTTCCTCTTTGCTATGCATTCCAAAAAGCAATTTCTCAGGAAGAGTGGTTCCAGTTTAATCTCCAGATTATCTGGATTTTTTTTTTTTTGTTTTCCTTCAGGATAAAGCAGCTAAATAATCAGCTAACCCTAAATCAGGCAAAGCTGGGGACTATGTATGAGCATATGTGTACGGATCCAGATTTGAAGAGAATTGCTTAAGGTTGCAGCATTGCAGCCTCACAGCTTCAGCTGGGGTTTGTTGGTTATTGGAGGTGAGAGCACAGTGAGCAGCAATCAGATCCCTGTCCCGCCGTCGAAACATGATTTGGAAAGCTGAGAGCAGCCTTCATTTCTGCAGTCATTAGAGCTGTGGCTTTATTTCAGGTTTCAGTGCAGCAAGCCAAAGCAAGGGAAAATATTGGCCCCTGTTTATTTCTCCCTGGTGCTGAGCTGCGCCCAGTGTGGAGCAGATGGAGGCTGGTGGCAGCCGCGCGCTCTCCGGATGCTCCCATTGAGGTCCTGGCGTGAATTGGAGTTACCCGGCAGCCACTCTCACCAGTGGGAGACCCCGAAGCTCCGCAGGCCACGTGCACCAGCCCCGGCCGGGGTGTCCTGCGGGGCCGGCTGGCGTACAAGCCCTGCCGCAGCCAAAGGGGCATCTGGGGCCAGAGAGGGGCACTGCTGGCCCCCTGGGAGTGTAGTGTGGCTCTGAGAGCCTCTCCTCATATTTTCAAGCTCATTGGATTCTTAGAGTATCTGCACAAACTATTTGTCTCCTGACATTAACCTATTTGACCCTATATAGTATAAGGTAACCAAGCAGTTTCAGACCATTAATCTCCAAGTGTGCTTGTCAAGTACAGTATTAATTAGTCCAGGGACACACAGTGGTGAAGCTGTTAGCGTAGACCATGATAAGACACTTGAGCTCCTAGTTAGTGCTGAGTTAGTACCTAGTTAGTATTGTCTGCAGCCATATAGGCAGCTTTGAACTTCAACAAACACCTCACCAAAAGTGGCAGCACTGTGGATTGATCCTAAGTGCACTTCCAGAACCACAGCCTGAGCTCTGATGGTTGGTTTGGTGAAAGCTGGCAAGTACTCGCATAATCTCTACTGGAGCCTGCCTGCTTCCCAAAGATCTTCTGCTTAGTGGACCAATAACCAGGGATACCTCAGGAGCTGTCCCCAAAGCTCTTGACTAGAAGAGCTGCTTTGGATGTGGATGTCAGATGTTCTGGCACAATTGGGATGAAGATAGGTCACATGACTTTGGTACGTGTTTGTATGTTGATTTTATTGCCTCATTTCTTCCTGAGAGGAATGCTTCAGGCATCCCATGGCAGAAATTCCCCTTGGCAGTGCTCAAGAGTTACTCATTGAAATAATAATTGATAATAAATAATGATGCTTAGTTCCCAGGCTTACAGAGTGCTTTGACATGTCAGACTATAACTATTGTGCAGAGAGGGACCTTCTTTTGTAGCTTGAATTGCTATAAAGGGCTTCAATAGCCTTTCTCTGGCAGACTACTCCGACCCATAGTCAGGAATTAGAGAGTTTTGCAAGCTCAGTTCCGCATATATTGATCTGTTCTTGATCCTGAGGTGAGAACTATTTATATTTTAATACATTAAGTTCTGCTCCTACCGTTCCATATGGCAGTCTTGTTTTGAAAGCATAAGAAAAACAGGAATGAAGAATGTTGAGATGTTTTAACACAGCAGAAAGCATTTTCTTCCTACACAGTGCCATTTCAGAAAGAGAACAGCTTCTTCTCCAGTTCTGTTTTGGTCTATCTCTCTCTCTTCTGAGATTTAGGCATATGCTTATATCAGCTTCTCATCTGGTCTATAGCTGTAGACATAGTGTATCCACTGACATAATGAGCTTTGCTCATTTGCACCTGATGTTTTTGTTGTGGATCTTTGAAGTCTGTAAATTTTCAGGTTAAAAATGTTCCCTTAACACAGCTATAATGCAGGGATTGTGTTCGTGAGAAGACTATTGTTTTCACGAGGAAGACATTGACATAATTACCAGCAGGATAGGAAGATTAGGAAAATGTTTTATTTCCTGACCTCTGTAGGATTTCTTCCCGCCGCTGAGGTGGTTACTGGTGCTCGGCAGGCGCGGAGCTGCCGCTCTGATCGGCTGGATTTCAGGCAGCGGCGTGGGGCGCACCCGGAGCAATATCCAGGCGTGCTGTGGGGCTGCAGAGCGCTCTCACCTCCCTGTGCCAGCCGCCCAGGGATGGACGCGCTGCTGAGACTCTGGGGTTCTTCACATGTCGGGGGGAGCGCTGGGGTCCCGGAAGAGTGTGGATCACACAGGAGCCCAAATCTTTGAAAATCTGTGTATGGCCAGGCAAGACACTGGCAAGGCAAGACATAAATTGCCCTAGCATAATTAACTGTGTCCTAAACCTGCTGGCATCCTCAAAATGTTTAGGAGTGCGTGTCCTGGGACCGGTCTTTGCAGTGCTGTGCCTGTCTGCAGGAGGCTTTGCTTTCCATTTTGCCCTGGTGAATTATTATATTATATATATATCATGTAATTTTGTCCTACCTGAAATAACACCAAGGAGATAGAGTAGCAACTTCAGCTTCAAGTCAGACCATCTGCAGAAAAAAGGTTAAATATCAAAGACTGGGATAAAACCCTGATCGTAATGAAGGGTCTCAGTGACTTGGAGGTACTGAGATCTGCAGTGGGTTATCCTCATCGTCTGCATTAGGTGCTCTGGAGGACACCTTGGCAGGAGCAGCCACAGCGATGCAGTTCTGTAATTGTTGTTCTCTCAGTTGCTTCTACTCTTCTGATTTTGTTTTGTGTTTTCCTTTTTTTCTTGCTTGTTTTTCTCCAGAACTATTATGTCTTTTTCCTTCTATGTCCCACACATGCATTCTGCTAATGAAGGAGTCACAGATTTCAGTCTCCTTTTTTCAAAAAAAGAAGAAGGCATCTTGATTTTGTTACGTTTTTGGACAGGCTATGTGGGATAAAGTAGAACTTGTCTGATGATAAATCGATATTATCATACTGAGAGTTTACTAAGTACACAGTGGTTTGGAAATAAGTTGATTCTTTTTTTCCTAAGAAAATTAAAGGCAGTGTATTTGCGTAAAGACACATTTTTGATGTGGCATTTGGGATTTTTTTCCCAGTTCTTCAGTTCTGTGCTATAGACGAACCAATTTTTGAACCTACATTAAATAGACTTGAGGAGTGTTGTGATAGTGTAATCTGGGTGTAAGACTTCAAACTAGTTCAGCTGTTACTAGAATTTAAGTGAAGTCCTTTAGAGTCATGGAGGTAATTTCTTGCCAGAAATATCATGCAGTTTCTATTTGATATGGTTTGAGCACGAGTGGCACGAATTGCCACTCGTGCTCAAGACCTGACTTCATGCCAGAGTCGTTCCCACTGTTAGGACCGAGTAATCACCAAAGATTTGGGTAACCCCACAGATTTCCATCCTCGGTGAGCCTAGTTCCCTGGGCTGCAGTGGGACAGGATCATCTCGTCCAGCTGGCTCCACTGGTGTACGTTGGCTTAGGGCACAGTACTGTGTAACCTGCAGCAGTGGGGAAAAGAGTAAGAGCTGTAATATAATGTGAAATCTGGATAATATGTTATCTACTGCTTTCTTTCTGATTGCAGATTTACTGTAAAGCCATAGCTGGAAGTTTCACCTTTCCCAGAGACACGGACTCTTTTTATTTTCTCAGCAAGCTAAGCAGAAATTGGAGCCTGTTCCTATTTGTGGCTTGCATGTAGTGTTGCCGTGTGGGCAGACATCCCCTTCTCTTCCAGAATATGGAAGACTTCCAGTTAATTGTCTGGAAATAGGGGGTGATTTTTCCTATGGACTCTTGCTGTTGCTCTCTTGTGTACAATGACTCATTCTTTCGCATTAACTGCTCATACTTCAGCATTTGCAAGAAGGGCTTTAAACGCTGTGAGCGCTTAAAGAGTAGGCAAAGTGGAGCTGGCTTTCATTGCTACTAAGGTCTATGATGCTGTGCTCTTTTCAAATGCAGACAAAAGCAGGGGTTAATCTTGAAGAGCATGCTTATTCTTAGAGGAAAGAATAATCTGATGCTCACCTGAGTTTCATCATTTACTTGAAGGAAAAAAAGTTTCCTTGGAAAAGAAAAAGCTATTCAAAATCTGTTTGGGGCATTTTAATTGCAGTATGTGATGAGAGCTTTGAAGTTTTATTACCTATTATATACTTGATTCAAATTTAGCCTTCTGCAATAGCTCAAGTTTTTTTTTTATTTGCCTCAGAATATTAACATTTCTGTTTCAGGCTTTGAAAGAGCAAACTTTCTGAGCATGATTATGAACATTAGGTTAATGCATAATCCCCACTCAGAGGTTCTCCTAGATTTCCGTGTGCTTGTTTAGAGGCTGTTCAAAGGTGCTTAGCTTTAATTGCCATTATGTGAGCACAGAAATAAGGACCCAAGAGTCTTATCAATTATTCTGCTCACAAATTCATTTTTAGATAGTCTCAGAGCTGTTCCAAGTTAAATTTACATGGAGTTTGCTGGGAAATGTAAAGGTTTTCCTCTAAATGGGAAGATTGTCTCCGTATTTAAATGCTCTACGATTATACAATCTTTGGTCTTAATGTGGTTGATGGGGACTTATTTATCTTTTGTGGCACCATTTTTACAAGCATTTTTACCTTGCATGTGCAGCTTTCTGACTATCCACATAGAAATAAAAATACAGGTCTGTTTAGAAATGGCAGAAATGTTTGAATTTCTGTGGCTTTCAATGAGCTTTAGGATCTTACACATGAGTAGGAATGAAAAACGGACTCTGGCCTTTAACAGCTTTGAAAATTTTACTTGGAGAGCTGGAGCAAGAGGGGTGGGTGGGAAGTTCTGGTGTTCCCATGTGGCACCATGACTGGAAGCGGATCAGACCCGCCGCACGGTCCGTGCAGGCCCCGTGGGGCAGCCCGCTGGGTCCCAGGACCTGGCCTTGGCACTTGGAATAATAAAAAATACAGCCACGCGCCCGTCCATTTTCCTTTTGGCCTTTCCATCTTTTTTTTCATCATGGTCTTTTTCAGACTCTTATCGACCTTGCTAAAACATTCGCCCTGAAATACTTCTGGCTCAGTTGAAACTCTCCCCTGTTTTGACAAAATTGCGTGTTGGGGAGCCTGCATACGCAGAGGGGGAGAGAAAAAATGGCCAGTTTGTCAGTAAAAATTTTCAGTTAGGATAAAAGATTTGGTTTGCAAAGAAGGCCTGAAGCTATGGGTTTTAGGTCATGAGCCTCATAAAAATTCTTAGGGAATTATGGAAAATGATCAATAGCAGATTTACAAAATTCTCCAGGAAAAGCAAGTGAATTTTTTCATGAACCCATAGTCATTTGTTCCACATGCCATAAATGTTATCTGCTACCAGTGCAAACGCTGCCGTTGCCCTGATGTCATTAACCATCTGTGCAGCATGTGAAACTCCTCGGGGCAGAGATCATGTCTTTGCTCTCTACTGTGAGAGACAGACTCTGTAGCCAACACTTAAGAAACAATTAATGATAATGCAACTCAATAGGGTGTTCAGATACCCGGCTAATAAGAGTGATATAAATGCCTGGCTAGATTGGATTAGTGAGAACTACTGTGTCCCAGTAGTGCATCTCCAGCAGGTGAAAGGAAATAGCCTTAAACATCATCTGATAAGGAGCCCTGAAAGCTGAAATAGTGGCTCTGAAGGATGTGAAAGAGCCAAAGATAGAGGTGAGACACGCTTAGGGTGTATATATGTATGTATATATCCTTTTCATTATTATTATTATTGTTATTCTGAGGTTTTCTAACTAAATATTTTTGCCTGCTGTTGAGGAAAGACTCATTTCAGAGCAATTAATCTCATTAGCACCCGCTCTTCCCTCTGCGTGCTCTCCTGTGTGCGTTACAGGCCGGCACTTTGTCGTGTTTCCTTTTGTATCTTAATGATCCCTGTGTGTTGGGGGGAGCGGGAGCTGCACGGTAGATTTTCATCTTATGTTAATCCATCAAAATCAAGTTAGTTGCAGGCGATGGAGGATGTAAGCGCGCGCTCGGAGACGTCAGCGCGGAGCCGAAAGCTTGCCAGTTGCCCGGCAACCTTCCCGGAGGAAGATCGATGTCCTGCCATCAGCACCGCTTTTAGCCATGGATTCACCCGGTGCTGGGCAGACCGGCTCCAGTGTCGCCCGCGGGGGCTGTGGGGTTTCTCCTCGTGAGCTTGTGTGGTGGGGTGGCGGGAGGTGCTTTATTCGCTTCTCCGCAGAGCCGTTAATTTGGTTGCCTCCGTGGCAGCGCTGCCGAGCACCAGCTCATCTCCGTGGCAGCGCTGCCGAGCACCAGCTCATTGGTATTGCCAGCACGGCTCCTGCCCTCCCGCCGGCGCGGCGGGGTTCTTAAAGGCGCGTGGCCAGCCTCGTTTCTCTCCCCAGAATGGCCGTGTCTGCAGGAGCAGATGAAAGAGTGGCCCCCGCGACGCCCGCAGATGCGGAGCGCGTCCCCCAGCGCCCACTGCTTGGCCGCGGCTCCAGCCCGTGCTGTGTTGTGGCCGGAGCCCGGACGGCTTCGGCTCTTCCGCTGCTTTGCGCCCATCCTTCACCGCTCCCTTCTGCCGAGGTAGTGCTCCCAGCCGTGCGGTGCGTTCTGGAAATGCTGCTGAGCAATGAGGGAGATGGTTTCCTTGGACAGCATTGTGTAATGCCTAGTCTTTGGAGCCAGATAGGAACTGACAGTGTCTCTTTAATTTTATGGAATATGTAATTACTATATGATGCATATATTTGCCCCTTGCATCTCTTCAGAAGATGTGCCAATCTTGTGCTCCAGGGTGAATTTAAAATTCTTGCACATTTACCATGATTTGAGCTAAACGGTTCTGAAAAGCTCACACAAAACCCTACCTGTGTAATCACAAATATCATTCGTGCTCTGACACCTTTATTTATGTTGACAAGCTCTTTACTCGGGATTTCATTCAGGAAAGCAGTTAAGAATGTACTTAACTTGAAATCTTTTAATAGTCCCACTGCAGCTAATGAAGCCCTTGGCAGGTTCCATGCGATGCGGAGATCCATGGGCTCTGTGGCTGCGTGAGTGGCGGCGCCGAGGGCGGCAGGATCACAGTGCTGAGCATGACAGGGCCTCCGGGACGCCCAACGTGGCCTCCCTGCGCAGGGTGTGTGATGCTGTCCAGGGAAACACCCGCTCTCCCGAGGGAAGAGGGACCTGCAGCCACATGGCACAGCCCCTTGCACTGAGCTGAGCCTGCTGGACCCAAGAAATGTTGCTGCAGGTTCACCCACGTTCCTGCCACTGCGTCCCCTTCAGGAGCAGCGACTCGGTGCTCCGGCTGCCCTGTGGATTTTCCCTGGTCCTAGCCAAGGCCGCCCAGGTGGCTGTGCATGGCTGTGGGGAGCAGAGTTGTCCCCAGGGAGACGGCGTTTGGGCTGCGGGAGAATATGTGCAGCTGCAGGGAGCTGCGTGGGGAGCCGTCCTCTGTGACTCTTGCTTACTCTGTGCTTATATATGTGGCAATTACGTGCCATTTTGAATGGACTTTCTGCTGGCAAGCTATTTATCAACTGACTACTGAACTCGTTATTTCCTAAAGCATATGGCGTGCTGCTCCCACCTTCTTATCTTCCATGGGTGCTTTTCTGTTTGTTTTTGCTGAAATCCTTCAGCTCGGGATTGTTAACTTCCACGAACGAGATCACGGAACTTTGCTGGGTGACAATGGTCTTGTCTGTGCCTGGGTTGTTTCTAAAATGGCTGTGCAGAGCGGGGCGGGAAGAAGCACCTGCAAGTGAAGCATCGGGTGCCTGAAATTCGAAAGAAGAAAAGTTTCCGAAGCGCTTGTGGGAAGCGGATGGAAACTGTGGCAAACAAACGATGTTTCCCATGTGGCAAATTGCAATGGGAGCTATCAGTGCATATTGAGGTTTGACCTGGACATGAGCTGTTGCTCAGAAACGTTTCTTACAGTAGGAGGTGCAGCCCTCTTCCTGCTGCAGTCCATAGCAAATCCCTTTCCTACAGCAAGCTTTCAGGGCAGCTTGCAAATATGTTGCCAGAAGAGTTTGTCAGCATGGTTTTTTACCTGGAATATGTCCCAAACTTGGTGCTGGTTGCTGTCACTTTCCCTCTGGATCAGGAGGAGTTGAGGTTGCCCAGTGTCATCGCGGAGTGGTAGTCCCAGAGAAGCAATGTGGAAGGGTAGAGAGGCCAGGTAGCAGACTGCAAAGTGCTGCTAAAGAAGCAATAAGAATATCTTCCCTTATTTGAGACCATTTAATCTTTTTGAATGAGTTATATAATATTTATAATATTATGGGAGCTGTAATAACTTGCTTAAAAATTAAAAATATTTAATCAGTGAAGTGGAATAAGCGCGTTCAGTGCTTCGCACTGAAATGCTGCTGTACCTACTGATACAAGTGTTTTATATAAATGTATGATTTTCCTCCGTTTTAACAATGTCGAGTGAAGCAAACAAACTGCCTCTGTATTCCATTTTGAATGCACTTCAGGCTGATGAAGTGAAAGACATTTAGAAATCCTCCTGTCTGCTCTGTGTCCTGGGGTATCATTACCTACGGTCAGACCTGATGGGGTGTGAGAGCAAGTTATCCCCAGGCAGAGCAGGATGTTTTCGGTGGAATGCATTGACCTGGCTGCCCTGGGCTCTTTTAGGGCTGTAGAACTGAGGTAAGTGAATTTTGTGTTTTCTTAGAAAAGATTCCATCTTTTATGAATTATCTTCTCTATATATTGATTTGCTCTGAAAACATTTTTTAATATGTAAATAACCACAGAAATTGGGTTAAAACCAAAATGCCTGCTGCCCTTCTAGGTCTTCCCATCCATCCCTGTGTTCCCCAGGGCTCAGGGACAGTGCTGACACGGGCAGTGCTCAGCGCTGCGCAGTCACGGTGTCCGTGTTGCCCATGCCGAGGCATTCTAGGGCTTGCAGTGCAGCTTCCCACCGTCCAGGGTGGGAGGCATGTGCAGAAGAGCACTTTGTTGGTTAGTTTTGTTTCCCATTTTTCCCCACTTCCTTTTTTCAGAGGTCAGTACAGGTAAGTTTGTAATTATCTTAGGAGATACAAGATCAAAAAACATGCACACTGCGTGTGGCAAGTGAAAGGTCAGGTTTGTGGTAGTTCCTGAGGGCAAAGGTGTCAGGAACTTCTGACTCAGCCTGACTTCCAGTGAAGTGCTGTTTCTTGCTCTGTTTTCCCCAGGTGGTAGAAGGACTGCTGTGCTTGAGGACCTAAACTGTTGATCACAGTGCTCATTCTGGCACTGCTGGAGGCAGTCTAGCTCTGTTGGACCCATGCCCTGGGGGGCTTGGTGAATGGGAAGAGACACTGATTTGTTATGTATGGTGGTAAAATTGTATAGGTCAGGGATGACCAGGCACTTTGTGCAAGTAGCAGGAGACTCCACAGTACTGCGAGCTTCATGCGTGGGTAGACTCATGGCTTTTGCTAATGGAGAGGTGGTGGAAAACATGACTAACGGCAGCAAGGTCATCATCTACTAAAGCAGGGTGAGTTTTCATACCCAAAGTGATTGAAAGTGTTATTCCACTTGTAACCATTGCTGTGGATAGTTCAGCAGCAGTGTGAGATGCAAGCCTGACTACAAGTTGGATTTATTGATTGGGTTGGGGTGGGGAGCAGAGGAGGGAGCACCTTAAAATAAAGGGACCTGCAGTGTCTGTGCAGACTGCTCAGAGGCTTCCCTTGTCTCACCAGACTGATCCTTGCCTTGCTCGGATCTTGGCCAGTTGTCAGTGGATTGGTCCCATCCAAGCAGCTGTAGTTGTGTGTTTTCATGAGGTGAGGGCTCCATGTCATATTGACAGTGTGGATGCTTCAGTCCACGTGGTTTGGGCACTTTTACTGCCTACACGTGGACGTTAAGGAGGAGACATGAGGACCTCTCTGCAGCGGTGAGAGAGTGACAGTTGCTAGTGGGAGAGTCACAGTTGCTGTGACTTACTTGGTATGCAGGAGAGATAAAATGAAGCCATGTACAGTGTATGTATATGTGTGCATAGATACATAAATAAATAACATTTATAAAGTATTTGCTCTTTTAAGGTGCTGATTTTTAAGAGATGGGGGAAAGTTGAAGAATATGACTTGGAAAAATTTAGAAGTTTGAATGGAACAGATGATTTTGTTAGAACACTATATGACTCAAAAAACATAATTCCACATTCAGAGAAGCGAACCTCTTTAAATAAAAATATATGGTGAAGGGATGGTAGTAGCTAAACATTTTTAATGATTAGACCCAGATAGCTTGTAGTCAAACTCCTAAAGGGAGTAGATGCAGATGATCTTTGGCCTCCTCTGCTAACTTCTTGTACCCCGTGGAAATTCACCATGAGCAATAACATTCTGCCTATATTGAACATTAGCAACAGCAAGAATCAAGTTAACCTGACATGAATCTTGGGCAAAAGAAAAGAGGAACTGATAGTGGATTTGGAGAATTTAAGGTAAGGAATATAATTAATGCCAGTCAACATTCTTTTTTGGAGAATATGTCTTGTCAAACAAATCTGATTTGTCTGATGAGATTGCAAGTTTGGAGGATAACTGTGTCGATATAATGTCCTTAAACTTCTGTAAGGCGTTTGATTTTATTCCAAATGACATTATGATTAAAATATTAGTACTATATACTTTCACTGAAGCACCTGTTAAATGTATTAAGAACTGGGTAACTGACAGATCTCAAAAAGTAGACGTCAACAGGGAATCATTGCTGAATGGGAACATTTTTAATGTAGCTCCGCAGAGATCAGTCAGAGCCCCTGTGCTATTCATCACTCGTGGCAGTGATCTGGAAGTAAATATAAAGTTTCTGATAAAATTTGTGGGTGGCACAAAGATTGATGAAGTGAGAACAAGGGCAGTAGGATATAGTGCTCTCGGTCACTTGGTTAATTGTCCTTATTCAAACAAAGCTACAGAATTATTTTTAATGCAATTAAAGAAGAAGGGTTTATACATCCAGAGAACAGGAATGCAGTTGTGATCATAGCCTGGAAAAGAGAAGGGTTATGAGTTTCCCTTCTGTTCTTCCAGCCTGCTGACCTCTTTGCAGAAAGGTGGCAGCAGTCAGAGGCTGCTGGCATGCAGAATCTCACTGCCGCTGCCCGGGACCGGCGGTGGTCAGGGGCTCTCAGCTGGGGTCGGCAGCATTGCTGAGTGAGGAATCTCCCAGAGAAGGAGACTAATGAGAAACACTTCTTCATCCAGAGTGTGTGAGGGCCTAAGAAAAAATTGGAACTGGGACAGTTTGAATGTCCATGTTTGGCTGTGAATCTTTGAGCTCTTGAATATGTCTTCTCACTGATTTTTGACTGTTAAGGGTTTTCTGAAGATACTTCTTTGTATAATAGAAACATGGGGACCAGACTTTGCTGCAGAATTCAGCCTGCATGTGGGACAGGATCAATCTTGCTGTGACTAGCTTGTAATTCTGACCTAGCATCTCCAAAGTTGAGCTGGACTGCAGCAGCAGAGGTTAGTACCCAATCCCATATTCAGGTTGTATTTGCATTAGTGCCTCAGTGTGTAGTAGTAGGTTTTTTAACTTGTATCTATTACCTCTTGCCCTATTCCTGTGCACTTCCAAGAGGAATCTGACTCTGTCTTTTCTACATCCTCCCATTAGACAGTTGTAGACATCAATAAGCTTTCCCCAGAGACTTCTCTTCTGAAGGCTGAACAAGCCTGGCTCCCTTAGACTCTCTGTGTATGTCCTATGCTCTGCACCGTGACCGTCTTGGTGTCCCCCAGACCTGCTCCAGTCTGTGTCTTTCTTGTGCTGGGAAACGCAAGACTGGACGGAGTGCTCAGGGATTGTTGCTCAGGCACTGAGCGGAGGGGAACAGTCATTTCTCTCAACCTGCTGTTATACTCTAACTACTAAGATTGGCAGAAATAAGGTAAAATCTGGCTTCATCGCCACAAAGCTTAAGATTTCCTAACACGCTCACAGCATGTGGCTGTTTTAAAGCAGGTGAAGGCAAAGGAGGAGGTTCAGTCAGGTGAGAACAAGGTTAGCCTTGGGCAGATGAGAGCGCAGTGAGGTGCCTCCTGGAGAGGTCCCCCTGAGAGCCAGCTCGGCCAAGCCTCTGGGCTCTCCAGCAGGGCCTTGCACAGGTTGTGCAGTGAAGGCACAAATACCAATGATGATGCCAACGGGAACTTCAGGTCCTCACAGCAAAGCATATGAGTCCATGATCTTTCCTTCCCCGCACTGCACCACTGCATAAATTCTGATGCACCCTCACGGTTTCTCCTCCACTTGAAGGACCCGGGGCTATTCATAAAGGGACTGACTTTCAGTGTAATATTCCAACTGCACATTTCCTAAGCTAAAAGAAAACAGTGTATCTTACTAAATAAATGATTAGACATCAATGATTTTCTGCCTTCTAGAGCAGAATTATTTGGAAGCATGAAAGGAAATTGCTACAACAATATAAAACCACTGCCCTTTGCACTTGCATCTTTCCCACAGAGTAATCCTTCATTCTTTGTTTACTTAATGAGAAAAGAAGGAGGTTAATTTATAAAACCAAATAAAAATCAGACAGAAGACTTTATTTGTGGAACAAAAAACTGAATTAAATGAGTACCCTGTCCTTTAATGCTGTTAATTGTGCCATGCTCCTCTGAGGGAAATACACAGGTCTATTTGTATCTTACCCTTGCTGATGGAGCCTGCAGCTCCCCTGCATTTACAGTCCTAGCCAACAAGAGTTTCTAAAAGAAATTTTCTTGCTTGCTGAACTTTTTTAGCTCAGTCTGTGGCAGACTCAGCGTCTGATGGATTTCTTAATGTATCAAGATAAGTGTAGGAATAACTAGGAGAGATGATCTTCCTGATGAATGTTGTCTGCCTGAATCATTTGCAAATTCTCATGAACATCCATGGGGAACTGGTAGAAGAAAGAGAATGAAGGACTCCTTAATTCATTTTCTTTGCTCCAGACAAGTCTATCACATCCACTTCATAATTTAGGTGTTTATAAGCTATTTCTGTTGACTGAAGGATGTTGCAGAGGCTGGAATGAAATCAAGGTGAGAGATAAGTTCTGCATTTCTCCTGGCTTTCCTATGGTAGCGGTTCAGCTTTACTGGTCAGTTAAGTCTAAAATCTTTGATCAGACTGAGAAAGTTAATGGGAAGCTATGCTGTGACATGGATGAGAGATGGTTATATCTGCTTTAATGATGGGTCCCTGATGCTGAAGCCAACTAGATGTTCTTGTATCCTCTCTTCCTTGAGTTAAATCTGCACAGGAGTGAGGGACATGGCAGGCCTTAGTACGTGCATGCACTCTGCACCTGAGGTGTATTTTGGGCATATTGGTTTTAGGAAACATTTTTTTGTGTTATTGTTTGTTTATTCTTCAGAAGTATAGAAGTTAGAGTGCCTTTAGATTTGTTCTCGGGTATGTGAAATGGAAATGCTAATGAACTGTCTTCAGCAAGTGGTATGACTCTGGTATAAGTATACCTAGGGGTTGACTTTTCACAGCTCTCCATGCAGTAAACAGCCACCTCACCTGTCTCTTGGTACCGAACGCCTGGATGGGGTGAGGCTGACCAAGAAATACATCTGTAATGATTGCAAAGGGTGGTCAGTTCATCTAGGAATTTACTGTGAAGGATAAATGAGAAAAGCTTGTTTGAGACAAAAACAGTGAAAATCGTCTTCTGGAATCCTCTGGAATTCTCTGTGATAGTTTAGAAGATTTGGGGTTAAAAAATGCACGTTCCTCTGAGCAGTGGCTGAAACTAAAGAATGTACATAAAAAATGATTTTTTTAGTGAGAAGAATGTATCAACTGCTCCCTAGTTATGGAGACCTCTCATGATTTATCAGCACCTAATGCAGCATGAAGGTTTGCGTGTTCAGATGTAAACCCTGCCACCAACCTGCAAAAGGAGCTTGGGAGATTTTGTTTCCTGCTACTCCTCACCTTTCTCAGGCAGCCCTAAGCCTTTATTTTTCAGATTATGGTAGTGAGGGTGAAATACTAAATTAGTACATACTTAAACCAAACCCATACTTTGGAGCATTTCCTTATTTTGTTGCAAGAGGAAAACCTGAAGCAGTAATACTAGAGATTATTTTTTTTCCATTCTTATTTCAGCCATATTCATCACTCTTTAATTTAATTTGTAATTTGTTTTCTTTCTGATATGATAATCTTCTTAACTTTAAAACTTTTTTTTTCTGCATATGTGTACTTTATAGGTATATTTGAAAAAGTATGGAGTTGTTGCACTCCAACAGCTTACTGGTACACAAAATTATATACAGTCTTTGGAAAGTGGATTCTTTTGAAAGTGGGCTTTTCTATAATAAGCGTTCAGTGGACATTGCAATTATTGTTGTGTATAACTCTTAAATGCACAGTGGAAAAGATTGCAAACATTGTTGTTAGAGCATATATTTGATTGTAACGTGCTCAATATATCTTTTATTTGCCAGCTGGCTTCCTTTCAAAAATGTGCAGTCAAGTAGACTTTTTTTTTATTGTTGTGATATATTTTTGGGTTGTTGTTGCACCTTAAGGGATATCCTAAAATGAAAAAAAAATCCTTATTATCTTCTGAAAATATTTGTGAAACATAAGACTGTGCTTTTTCTATCATGAGAGTATTGGCAACATTTTTCTTGGCTTCAGTTTGGGCATGAAAATAATTTTTTGTCTCGCAAATCAAAGTAACAGTTTTGCTTGCCAATGATTACATCAACATGGTATTGTTCATTTTGCCTAGGACATACATAAGCTGCAATATCTTCATGTCTGCAACTGTGGCTGAGAAATGATTTGGGATCCTCAGGATGGATTGTTTGTTGGATGGGTGGAGTTTGAGACGAAATGGATTCATGCGCGGATAAGAATGAGCACCTGTCTGAACCATCATCTGGAGTGTGCTGTTGATGCGCTGCCTTCCTTTGGTTTTGCCCTGACGTGACCTGTGTTTGCGCCTTGGTGGTGCTACAGACCACATGCACTTTGGTTGGGGTTTTGAACCTCCAAGGACATGTGTCATTGCAGATATCAGCATTTAAACATGGGACTGAGTGGTTCCCCAGCACTGGCCATCCGCTGCTATGGTCACTTGGCCCTGGTGACACTTCGTTTTGGCTTTTAGCTTCTCAGGTTCCATTCTGAGAAGAGGAGCTGTGTGTTTTTTCTGCGAGCCAAGACTCTGCACCACACTGTCCCTCCTGCAGCAGCCCTCTGGGCAAGGGGTGCTTCAGAGCCAGGGACTATTGCACTGTGCGTTTTCCCCCTTTCCTGGCTTTCTGCTTTCACTTAGAACGTGTGGCTGGCATCTCTCGGAAAACACATTCGAGGAGCATTTCACAGTAGATGTACACAAGGGGTGTATCCATAGTTTTACCCTTCATGGTCCTTCAGAGCCTCCCCAGAGCATCCTCTGAAGGATGCGAGGGACCTGAAGCCCCCTCCAGCCTCTCCTGCTCCTTCTGAAACACTATGGTGGTCCTGTGAGGGAGGCCACGGTGTTTTACAGACACGCTTAAAAATACGTCCGTTTTGTCAGATTTTACCCTTAACCTGACAGAAGATGTGCTAGGCAGGGATAGCCAAGACCGTCCTCCTGTTGTTCGCCTGGTGGGGACCAGGGCAGGACGTCCTCAGTCCCCGCAGGGACAGGCTGTGTCACTGTCTCCCTCCTCGGGGACAGGCAGAGCTGCCGCCGCAGGGGAGCTGCAAAGGGAGAGGAGGATCACAGCCCTTCCTGGCTGCCCTCCTCGAGGCGATGGCGGCGGCAGCGGTCTCGCCCCTCATGAGGCGCCGCGCATCACGTGGCCCTGCGCCGGGGACACGGCTCCTCACGCGGCCCTGGGGCAGGCACACGGCTCCGAGGGAAGGGCGCTCTGTCCCGGGCAAGAGCCGGGGGCATCGCTGTGGCCCGCGTGTTGCATGCGCCTCCGCAGCGCCGCTCTCGCCCTCCCTGGGGCTTTCAGCTCTGATGAGATCATGGCACAAGGTGCAGTAGCTGCAGGCAAATCACTGTTATGACAGATATATTACTGCAATAAAATTATGAATTTACTGCAGTCAAGGATCTAGGCATGTGCCCATAACTTTTACTCACTCTGCGTCTTGTCCCGGTTAGGTGCTGTATAAACTAAAATGAGATGTAGAAGAAGTGGAATATATTGCATTTACTACACCCTCCTACTTGAAGTTTTTCATCCTGACGCTCTCCTGTATCCCATGGCATTGTGAGAAGTTACTGTAGCACCAAAAAGCAGTGAGTTTTTTTTTGTGGCAGTCCCGAGTTGAGGGAGTGTCCACGTCTTGGGAAAATATGTGGGAGATGCTGGTTTTCCTTGCTTCCCCTTCCAAGCCACAGCACCCAGAGCTTATTTATTTACAACAGCATGTGGATAGGAGACAGGACGGAGGCCGTGGTCAGTGCAGAGGTGGTGCTGCCTGCTGCATGAGCTTCACCCTGGTTTTCCCAGTGGCCGTGCGCCCAGGTCTGACCTCCCACCATCAATTCGCATACCTGAAGATTGTGCTGTCTTTCCAGTTTGTCTGGATGGAATATGTCCTTTTTAGCTTGCATTCTGGAGCCTTTAATTACTCTCAACAAGTCCCTTTCACACTTTGCAAATCCTGTAGCAATTTCAATTTGAATTGCTTTCTCTGAGGCTTCTGTTTAGATGAGTACACCTGCTCTGGAGTCCCAATGGCAATTGGACCGTAATAGTTATGGTCCTTTAAATGCACTTAAGGTACCATGAGCTTTAAGAATTGATAATGACACAATCTGGCATCTCAGTACTAGTTTGTTGTTGTCTCAGAGCTGAGACATTGCATTGCATTGTTTTGCCATTCACAAAGATTACAAATACTAGCACAGGGTAGAACTTGGATGTGTTTTATTAAATGCTGCCCTCTGACCACATTACCTTCTTTGCAGGTCTGAGTCCAGTACCATCCCTGTTGAGTTCAGTGGGAGTTTTGGCAGAACAAGGTGCTAAAAAAGAAGTGTGGCTCATTTGAGCACTTGTGCTCATTTGCGCACCAGCCCAGGCTCCTTTTAAAAGGATATTAAACAAAAATACTAAAGAACTTTGTCTTGTCCTTGCCCAGGGCAAACCTTTAATCTGAGATTGGTCCACCAAGTTAAAGAGGGAGGTTCCTCTGGTTCGTATGTTATGTGGTGTTTCGTTTTGTTGATATGATGAATAGATCGTGGCCAATTTAAGCTTTAGCTTAAAGCTGAAGCCCTAGTTCCTCTCTAGGGATCAAGAGAGGGGAAAAAAAGGAGAAAACTGCTAGTCATTTCTCTTAGGAGTAATGAGAGGAGTAGTGAGCCTGTAGCCCAGTGCTGCACTCGATGTAAAATTTCCAAATCTACAACGTGCAAGTGTGCTAATGAGCTGAAAGTAAATATGGTTCAGTTTGATATGAGTCATTCTTTGGGAGTTTAGCTGGACTCAGATGAGCTGGCATTGTCACTGTATGAGAGTAAAGTTTTGTTGCAGAATTAGAAAGATGCTGCTGCCCTGTAGAACAGACTGCTCTGTGAAACAGAGCAACAGCAACTGAGTGTCCCCAGGGAAACCCCAGGGCAACAGAGGGTTCCCAAGGATGGATCCTGGGAGCGCTCTGGGAGGTAAAGGAGCGGGGAGGTCCCACAAGGCCCCAAAATCCAGGAATTTACCTGCACATATTGGACTCTATTGCTGCTGTTTGAATCACTGTAGAATGACGTCTGTGAGGTTAAAATTATCACAGTGAGGTGGAAGGCACGATTTTTCCTCCACCCTAAAATCTCTCCAAGCTTTACAGGCAGTGTAGAAGAGGCATGAGATGATGGTAATGGGAATGGGTATATTGGGACATCATAGCAAATGAAAATAAGCATTTTATATTCTTTCTTCTAAAAGGTATTTGTGATCCCAAAATAGAACTACCAGTGGCTCAGGCACCTCACTATGTCCATTCAAGGATGGCATTTTCCTGAGGAAAGTGAGGATGTTTTGGCTTCATACAAGATTGAGAGTGATATTCTAACTTGGTATTTTTAATGGCTTAGCACTGAGTGCTCTACAAAGAACTTCAAAATATAAACTGTACTATAATGGAAAGAAGAGAAATTGCATATCACCCTTTTTAAAGCTAGGATCATGATTATGAAATGAGGTTCTTAACCTGATGCAGAGAGATTTATGTAAGTGATTCTTATTGATGCCACTGGGAATTACTCAGAGAAATACAAGTGCATCACAATAAGAAATATGTCTTGGCAGTTCACTATTAATATTTGAAGACTGTACAAGCAGAATTTCCTTCTCGATGAGTCAAGAAGGCCCAACTAGTGGTATTTTGGAAAAAAAGAAGTATTGGTGCTGCTATTTTGGTCCTCTGATGAGTTATGGGAAGGTAAATCATTCATACTCACAGATCCCCAAAAATAGGTTTTCTTACATATAGGGTATCTTAATTCTTCCCGTGATCATATCTGCAAGTGTTTAACTAGTGTCCAGTTTAACTACTGTTCAGCTGGGCAGTAGTAGCCCAGCTTAGCTAATAGCTTAGCTGTGTCTATAGGCACTGCTGGTCACCTCTGCCGATCCCTGCGGTCCCAGCACTTTGTTCCTGTCATTCACCGGGTGCACGAAGGTTGGTGCCACTCTGCTAGCGGTTACATCATTAATGAAACGGGACAGGGAGACTGCAGGCAGAAGACAAGAGGCAGAGGCAAAATGAGAATTTGCAATTTTAGTGTAGTGAAATAGCTCAGAGCTTGCTTCTTTTGAAGCGGGCAGTGAAGTGGGTAGGAAGGACTGTGTACGTACGTGAGATATAAAGCAAGGCAGACGCTGGCCTCTACTTGATGTTTCTGAGTTACTCCGCTGTTCACTTTGTAGCAGTAACAAGATTTCAACTTGACTTTTCCATTGTTTCTTTTTTTGTTTGTTTTGTTTTTGTCCTTTTTTTTTTAATGAAGTTTACATGAGAAGTGAACCTTAAAGCCTGCCCTCCAGCAGCGTGCGTTACGTAGCCGTATGTCCTGTGTCGCATGGCACTGCGTGCTGCCCGCAGGCTGCTGCTCCCGTGGGCTGCAGGTTTGCACAGTGCGTCAGGTCTCGGCACCTCGCTGCGTCGCCTGCCTCGTTCTTGTCGTACCTGTGACTAATTGCGCTGCTTTAACTTTATTGTGCCCAAGATTTTTTTGTTCTTAGGACTACGCCATGAATAATTTATTACGGAAGCCCATTTAAATGAGAGAAAGTAGAACTTACCCCTCTTGACAGCTCTGGTGCTGTGGTGCCCCAGCAATGCTAGTGGCTTAAAAGAAGGTTCACCAAAGCAAATCTTACCTCCCACGAGCAGGTGCTAAATGCCAAAGCAGCCATTGATAGGCAATAGGTAAGCCCTGGTGGCAGCCCATCCCAACGCTAAAGGTGCCTCACTGAGAAGGTCTTTGCCCATAGCTGGGCCATATGAATTTTATTAGTTTTTACATTCCTAGCCAACATGCTGCTGGAGCAGAAGTCAGTCCTGTAGGTAGCAGGGTGCAAATCTGTGATCTCTGTAATCGACCAGAGATAAAAGAACACTTAAATAAATGTCCTGTTTGATGGTTAGTCTTCTGAGCAGATACAGATTTCATCCTGCTATGTCTGTAGATAGATACGAGAGTTCATAATCCACTGTTCACATATTTGGTCCTTTGTTTCAGTCTTTTTTTTTTTTGCATTCCAACTTGCCAAAAGTGTTTTAACTGTGTAGAAATTATATGGGAAAATAGAGACCAGTCACATAATAGTTGCACAGATTCAGGTCAGCAGATAATTAGGTGTTGAAAACCACAGGACTAGGAATGTCCAGTTGCTTGCTTAATAAAAATATTTTATTGGGCAATAAAAAAAGAAGAAATTCTTGAATGTTCACTGCTTTCTGTTGTTAACAACCAGATGAACATGGGAATCAAGTAAAGGTACACACGCGTCTTCCTTGCCCTGCTGCCTGGCAACTAGTACAGGACGTTTTGCAAAACGTGAAAGGCTTCATAACACTACTATCATCTCTGCTGCTTAACAGATGTTAGTGCCAATGGAGCCCAGGTGAGTCCAGACTCCTAAGGACAGACCAGCTTTTATACTACTCTGCTAGTTAAACTGGCTGAAATAAAATCTGATTATGAAATTGGTGTGGCTGCAGGACCTTGCTCAGACCCAGTTCCCTCCAGGACGTGGCCACAAATCAGTTGGGCTGGCAGGAATAGCCGGGGAATGTGGCTCATGGACACCAGAGAGGAGCTGGCTTGTTTGGAAGGGAAGAAGATATTTTTATCCCAAAAGCTAAAACCCTTTTGTATTTTGGTTTCTGTTAACAGCTATTTATCCAAAATGTTTGGGAGAAAAGCTGTCTCTCTATTAAATATTTAACACCCTTGCCTTCAGCTGTGGGCTGAGAAAGCTCCCAATCCACATGTGAGTCACCAAGATATCCTCTGACAAAAATAGGAGAAGTCAAGACTTGAGAGAGCTATAGGGAAAAAAAAAAAAAAAAGAGTTTGCTGATTTGGAAAAAACCCAAGTGTTTCATATCTCGTATATGTGATAAAATGAGCACAGCACTCATTCTGTCACGGATGTACTCCTGGAGTCCTGGTTCTGGTGGAGCGGATCTTGGCGTGCAGGGTAGTGCAACGTCACATGAGGTGCACACAGGGAAGAGCCCCCACACGTGGCTGCGTATCCTGACAGGACAGATCACAAGATTCAGGTTCACTGCTTCCCTTAGTAGCGTGACCTATTGGTAAATTATTGTTAGTGTTAATTTCAATCAGCTTTAAGTTTCCATTCCAGCCATCAGTTGATATGCATCTCTCTGCAACACAGTGAAATCTGGGTTTGAGGGCACCCTGCTCTTGCAAGAGGACAGCCCGGGTCTAGACTTCAGAAAGCAGGAGCACAAGCATGTGCTTTCTGAGGTCAGTGGCACTTCCTAGAGCGGGATGTAAGCAATGGGATGTGAGGCACGTATGGACAAGCATGACTCTTGTCTGAACATGGAATTGATGCTCTGGTTGTAAAGCTTTCCACTGGGCTGGGCTTTGGGTTGCCGTGGTTCTCTGGTTATTTCATGAAAGTCTATGCACTGATCAATTCTGTTACTTGTAGTACATTTTCTGTCCTTCTTAATCTGCTCCCTTAAACAAATAGCAATTATTGGTCCTTCTGTTGCTGGCAATTCAGTGTTGCCATTTGATTAATAAAGGAGACCAGGACCCTGAGTGAGATGAAAAAAATGTACGGTAACAAATCATGTGATAACAGTGATTTATGGTAAAACAGATCATGTAATAACAAAAAGAGGTTGGAGGTAAAGTCTAAGCTACTGGCATTGCTTTTGGCAAGCGTTATCACATACTGTGCATATGTACATATGGTACATATATATCGTGGCTGTAATCAGATCAGCTATATATGTCTATTAAAATGACAGGCACTGACCAAATCAAATTAAGATGAAACTTTGCCATGTTTTTCAGCTTCGCTTTTCAGTTTTCAAAATCCAAATTAATTTATCTATTGCAGAGATAGATGGCAATCCCTGCCCATCACGGTTTACCAAGACAGCTCCAACTGGCTCTCCAGCTCTTACCACCATGGACTGCTTCAAAAATTTGGGTGGCCATGTGGATTCCTTATGCAGTACATGTAAACCTGCCAACAACAGGTTTGCTTTCCCTCATCACCTTTTGCAGATACCTTAAAAGTAGATAACAGAAAGTAACAGTAGTTTCACTGGCAGTTTTTGTGCACTCTAAAATGACTTGTATAGGACAGTAAAGGATATAAAACCTGTTTTTATGATATAGGCTCATAGTACTTTTTAACAGCTTCTTGAAGTTCATGGGCCTGATTGTGGTTTCAAAGTAGATTTTATATATGAAGCTTACTCCTGATTTAAGACCATGAAAGTAAGTATATTTATGTATTTTCAGCTGTTGAGATTAGAAATATAAACCATATATTCCCTACCACTTGGTGTTTATTTGAAGGTACAGAGGTGAGTCCAGTAATGTCTGTCAATAACAAGTCACTAATTAGGAAAACTAATTGACCAGCATTTTCTGGGGCAAATCACTTGGCTCCTTTGCTCCTTTGACCTACTCTGTCTTCAGCAGATGGACCTTGATATCTACCTGACTGCCTCATGCCCATACCCAGAGTTAATGGATGTGACTCCTTCCTCTTTGTCTGGGAGGAGCAAATGAGTTTGCTCTTGAACAAGACAGTATTAAAGAAAGCAAGCAGCCAGAAACTGTGTGGATGGCATCCTACAAATACCCAGGGATAAGGTGGTTTGCAGACAGTTTGTACCAGCATGATAGAAACCATAATCCCTTTAAAAAAGCTCTCCATCTGGCTGTGCCACAAGGTGTGTACGGTTAAACACGGATGAGGACTTCTCATTGCAAAGGGCAGTCTCCCGTGCCTGGGAGCTGCCTGATGAAGCTGCCAACCCCATTCCCATCCGTGGTGAGATGGCCTGGCACAGCGGTTGTCAACCTCATGGGTGGAAGCTGGTGGATGTATCACACTGTGCAGAGCTAGGGGTGAGGGAACAGATTTGCAGTGAGTTTCCCAATAACGTTCCTCCTGGTGCAGAGACCATGCTGTATAGAAGGGCTCTTTTCTGCTGACATTCTGGTGTCCTGGTAAGAGATGACTGTCTTCTGCCTTCATTTGGTGACAGTAGTGACCTCTTGTTTGTGAAGATCACAGCTGCACCAGGCAAAATTAATTCTGAGTAGGAGTTAGGTAGACTAGATTTTCTCAGTTGTAGCTGATTTGCTTTCACTGGGGCTCTTTTTGGAAAGCCACTTGAAGTCCCTTCTATGGGAAAAGCCTAAAAGAGAGGCCTTCCTGCCTGGGCTCTGATTCTCTTTGTGGCCTTTGTGTCCCCACATCTTTCCAAAGGAAAGTTTCTCAGCAGGCTCTGAAGGACTGTGTTTAGTTCTATGACAGATGCTGGATCAGGCAAAACTTTGCTGAAGGCAGCAAAAGTTTCCCATGAGTAACAGATTTGCTCTGGTAATTGTGGCAACTAGAAAATGTGTCACATATCTGTCTGTCTTGGCAACACATGACATATGATTGTGATTGAGAGACACGTTCATTGTGCGCATGATGATAGATAAGAGGGAGAGTGATTCCATCCACACGTGTTTTACTTAAATGGCTTAACCAGCAGCGTGTAATTACAGCAGCGCTCTGCGCGCTGGTGTGTTATCCTGGGCGCAGAAAGCAATCACTGATGGAAAGACTGTCTTCTTAGGCATCGTCTTTGTGGAGCTCCTGTTTCCTGTCCTGTTAGCAGTGGAACCTGATGTACATGGCAATTGCTACTGGGTGCATTTGGGAAATGATACCAGGACTAGTGGCAAACCATGGGAGGGCTGTGTGATACCTATTAGGGGCTCTGTGGTTCCAGCTCAGCTCTGCAGCACATATTGGGATGGTTCATGAGGGAGATTTGCCTGGGCTGGGGAGTGCAGCAGGTGAAGGGGCTGCTTCCTTCTTCACCTTCAGCCTGTATCAAAAATCCAAGCATTTTGTGACTATATGGATAAAGGGACGGGACTATAATTAAAGAGAACTACTGTATGGTATGTTCCCTCCTCTCCAAAACTGTGGTCAATGCAGACTTAAAAGTAGATGAGGGATTGCTCGCAGAGCTCCCTGCCTCTCTCCCCCGAATGGCAGAGCCGCGTGGGAGCACCAGGGCAGCCCTGCCGGCTCCCAGAGAGAGTCTGGAGGATGGACCACTGGGAGCGGGGCTGCCTCCCTCCCTGGCGGGCTCTGTCATGGCCCTAGGCTCTGCCATCCTCCAACCTTTCACATCCTTTGTGGGATTTCTATGGGGATCGCTGCCTGAAGCAAGGTGAAATGGCATCAGGGAGGTGAGGGGAGGGTGGGAGCTGGCACTTGGGCACTGCTTGGAAAGGCTGTTTGGGGCCCAGAGCAGCTGATAATGTCCCTCTAAGGGGAGACATTTTCAAGTGTTCATATGCGTTCAACCCACCATCAGGTAACATGGGGATGAGGGAGAAAAGCAGAAGTGATAGACAGGACGGGCAGAGGAGCAGTGCCCAGCTCCGCAGCGCTGCCCTTGTGGCGGGAGCAGCCCGGGCATGCACACCGGCCACGCGCACCGACCACGCGCACTGGCCACGCGTTCCAGAGATTCAGCCAGGCCGAGCAAGGCAGTAAAACTCGGATGAATGAGGAGGGTGTAAGCGCCCTCCCAACTGTGTCCTGTAGGCGCACTCAGCCACACAGAGAGCGCGGAGCCCGCGCAAAGCTCTTCCAGCACGAGGGCCTGCCCACCCGAGAGCCTACACGTGTCTCGGAGCGGGTAGCGACTAGCGCTTTGAGGTCTTCACTTGGGAGCAGCTGCGAAAGGGAAGAGCGGGGTCAGTGGGTCATAAATGCCGCCAAACTACAGTTTTGCATTCCATTTTCTTTTCTAAAAGTTTTTGGAAATGTCATTTTCCTGTGCTGCACCAAAAACATATAATGACCCTGGTCTGTCTTTGAGGTTTGCTATTACTTTTTATTGGAGCCTATCTTTGTGTTATGACAGGATGTACTGGAATATAGATATACTTACTCCCTCGGGGGTTGGGTTTTTTAGATAAAGTGTATTTGAGAAAGATGTTAGTGACTGAAGAAAAGTTAATGTATAGCATACAAATGTATAGTTATTGGAAACACTGGCCTCCTTTGTGTTTGAATTCGAGAGTATAGTGTTGGGGTGCAAATTTTAGCTTTTCCAGTTGGACAATATTCTGTTAGGGATAGGCTGTATTTGACAGTTCTTCTGTATTTACTCTTTTAATGTCAAGCTGTATCACGTTTGGCATTAATTGGTAGAAAAGGGTGCCTCTAATTTACCAATCTGATTGTCTTGGAAAACGGCAGAGAGTGTAGCGTAATAAATGAATGTCTGTCAATCTTTTAAATTTGTCCTGTTTGCTACCAGCTCCTCTCCATGGGCATGGATTGGTTAGTGCTGCATCTCAAACAGCCTTTCTGGCCAGACAAGGCTACATCTTTATGGGGTTTCTGCCAACGTTTTTCTTTCAGCATATGTGAGCTTAAAAGGCATGTTTGCGTGCCACGGATTTGGAAGTAAAATAGATCAGCATTTGCTTAAAGCCATAAATTTTTCAGACTTGCAGGAAGTGGAACATCGGTAAAAGAAGTTAAGTTGTCCTTTCTAATTTTGCAAATGAATTTGTTTATGTCACGGGTAACTTGTGGATTCAATTCAAACTGCCACAGCACTTTAGCAAGACACTGTTGCTCCTTGATTCACAGACCTCGTTTTCAGCAAGACGTGTAGCTACTCTGCGCACAGGCAGAGCAAAGGAAGAGAGTCGCAATGCTCTATTATGGCTATGGTACGTGTCTGGTGACAAGCCCAGTAGCTTTGTTATCAAAAGACTCTACTATATTTGTGAAAATAAGTTTTGCAAGGATCAACTACAAGGTGCTTATTTTAGTAGCAAAAAGCCCCTGGAATATGCCAGCTCTTGAATAAGCTGATTCTGAAAACTGACATTGTCAGTATGATTATTCTAGTGTAAACCATCTGTCAGCAGTGTATCCACATATTTACATATTTTGATTATTGTAACTGTTACGAGGATACTGAAGTTCATAAATCACTTCAGCAGCAGCAATCATTTTACTACTCTTTCATGTATTAATCTGACATTTTGCATGTGTGTGCTGAGGCCATAGAGAGGGCGCCGCGTCACGCAGCGAGTATGCGACTGCTGTGCTTGCGTGTGGGTGCCCATGTCCCTCCCGGGGCCTGCGCTCACTCCCTTTGCTGCATCCCGTTTACTTGCAGACCGTGGAGCACTTTGGTTCAGCGCTGTCCTGCCTCGCGAAGTGGCTGTGCACGTATTGGCAAATGGAATAATATGATTATGGTTAATGCAGATAATATTGTTTTACAATCAAAATAAAGAGTGGATTTCACACAGATCCTTAAAGGGCACCAGGCATAAAATGGGCGCTGTGTTTACTACCAGCAGCATCGCTGAAGTGGCAGCAGCTGTTCGGCTCCCTCAAGTACTGCCCCAAAACGCCGACTTTTCCAGAAGAAGGACTAAGCCCATTGGAAGCATGTTATTGCTGATAATAGTAATTAGTTCAGATGATCAGCAGAGCTCAGAATGTTTTATAAAACATCATTACCCTGATTTTACAAGTCTGTGCAGGGAGGTGGCACGAGGGAGCCGCCTCGCTGAGGAGTCACCACCAGGGCCAGGGTGGTCCGGGGCTGGGCTCTACCCTCACCTTGGACCTCGCTGCTCCCCCAGGCTGATTCCAGAGGAACAGAGGGTGCTCAGCCTTTGTTGCACAAATGTTAGCAAAGACACTTCAGTGGATGGTGAGATGCACTGATGTGAAAGCTGGTTTTGGAGCTACGGTTCATTTCTAAGTTAGGGGAAAAAAAGAGCACCAGGCATGAAGGTTGTCAGATCTCCTGTGTGAAAGACTTTTATTTTGCTGTGTACATTTGTTTTCTCTTGCTTACTAAAGGGATAAAGTGCAGTCTAGGTTTCAGAGAGAGATGGCTGATTAATTTGTCTGCCAGGTACACATGGAAATAAATTAGCAAAAGGTGCATCTGGGATTAAACTACTGCAGAGATGATAAATTATTGCCATCTTCCACGGCTGTGTTACTGAAGCTTCAGTAGGTTCCCAGTATGTAGTTGGTTACTACTCACATGGTATCACCGTGGTTATGGAATGAAAAGACTTTGCATTTGAAGCAATTTTCTGTGATATGTTAGCCTGAGAGCAGATCTGGCCAGAGCTGTAAGTATATATGGTATACTTGTCTTTAGCCTAAATGAGGAGATGGACTTGCCCCTACAGCCCTACTGCTCTAACTGAAATCCTGCTGGTCTCCAGGGCTGGGCTCTGTGTTTCTCTGCATGGCCAGGCGCCCCAGGAGAAGACATGGGGCCAGTAAATATTTCAAGTAATGGAGAATTGTCAGTGCTAGCGAGATGGTGTCAGAGCTTGCTACTGAATTCCTCTGGACTGAGCCTCTCCGTGGGGCTAGACCATGAGTACGTCCAGCTTTGCCCAACTCCAGCTTTTCTCTGTGCTCAAGACCGATATGAAACACCATCTGTGGTACTTCATTGTACCTCAGTCAAGGTACCTCAGCTTTAATGCTTCTGTTGTTGCTTCTATTGCCTTTTACATGTCCCTTTGAACTGGTCTCCAGCTGATCAGTTGACACCAGAGAAGGCCAGAATGGGAAACACATGGAGGAGTAAACGTGAAATCACACATGAGGGCTTCTGTGGATCTAGAGGAGAAAACAGCATAAGCGTTGTCATCTGGTTTGGACTCAATGATCTTGAAGGTCTTTTCCAACCATTATGATTCTATGAAAGTTTCTGCATTATAATATTTAGCAAGGTCATGGCTGTGTCTCTGTTGATCTAGGCTGTTGATCTAGACTGTGGTGTCCATCCCTGGGTTTCATTCCAAGAGAAACCAGTGTATGTTGGGACAGCACATACCTATGTCCCAGCTGCTGTGCGGTCAGAATACGGTGAGAGGCTTTCTCAGGGTCTAGGACTATAGGTGCCATCACAGCTGAATGTGCCACAAGAGTTATACTCATGCAGTTGTGCCTCTCTCTTCATTGGGGCTACCATTGTTTGTGTGTTTTTTCTCATGTCATCTTTCAGGGAGAACGTATTTCCTATGTCTAAAATACAGATTCAAGACTAAAACTAATGTCTTAGGTCGTTACTAGATCATGTTGCTAGGCGTGAATTTCATGAGTGGGTTCAAGTTACATTTTTATAAACATAAGAATGTAATTAATATACAGCCATTTTAATTTAACAAGGTGAAATCTTAAGTTTTACAACCTGCTTACTGTAAATGGCAATTCTAGTGAGATACTTGGTATTTTTAAGGAAAAACTCTGTAGTTGTGCTTGCTACACAAGCCTGAACTAGTGAGAACTAGCCCTGTTCAATTAATCCAAACACAGAAATATTTACTAGAAATAGATATATCTTCCAGTGACTTTATTTGCAAATTTTGGTTAACAACAACAGTTTGCTTATAATATAATAATGTCAAGCAGCAAGTGGGACTTAACTGTCATTCTTGGCCTTTCGCAGTGAGCACTTAGAACATAACGCCGAGTGAGTCAAAGGAAACACCAACTGATGGATGAACAGATTGTGGCACAGTCATCTATTCTACTGTGTGCTCCAAGGAAAACCCCTGCAAATTAGACATGTGGTTTCTAAATGTACAGAGAAAACTAAAGAAATTACATTATGAATGAAAAATTAGATGGAAATGTCTAATCCTGTCTCATAAACAGTTCAGGAATAACTCCCTCTAAAATATTCTCCTTTGAGCATGCATTTAATTTGTGCTCTGGGAGCAAAATAAAGTTGCTAAGATAAAACATTCTAATAATGATTTATGTAAATTTATTTGAACAAAGTAATGATGTAGTTGCCTATAGCAAATTGTTTGGAATATGAAATGGTATTTATGAGCTGCTTCTCTCTATATGAATACAATAGATGATATGAGAGGCTACATAAAGAAAACATAATTGTACATTCAAAATGGAGCCTGATGCCATGTTTAGTAAGCAGGGAAGTTAGCTGAACAGATTGCTGAGTGTCTGATAAGATAATCTCAAACTTGATTCTTTACAGACTATTTATAGCACATGCTTAATTTAAAATTTAGATATGTGCCACAAATGACCGTAACAATCATACCAGGGCCATATATGATAATGCTAACTGTTTGCCTTACATCTCACACACACAAGTCTCGAGTTGTTTTACAAGCAGAAAATCAGGCCCTGTATGCTCAAATATGGATGATAAGAGGAAAACAAGCATAGTCCTCTGCTGCTATTGGCATATGGGACCGAATTTGTACCGTCTGTTGAAGGTTATGGAGTTACGCCAGGGATGACTTTGATCCCGTATGTCTAGTAGAGGGAGACCAATATGTCAATATAAGACATCCTGCTACTTGTGATGTTCTACCAATAAAACAGTGTCCTGGCCTTGCTCTACATTGGCGAAGGCCGATGAACATCGATCAAAGTGACTTGAATTTCCCAAGTGACCCAAGTCACAAAATGTGGTCAAGGGAGACTTCAAAAGTGCTCAGTTCTTGGCTACGTTCATTTTAAAGCAGTGAACAACAAACTGGCTTTTTCATCAATGAGGGTTTAAGTCTAAGAGCTGTTCCTGTAATGGAGCAAGCATCAGCCCTCAGCACAGAGGACTAAGGGTGGTTTGAAGCATATTAACAAAACCTTGCTAGCCAGAGAGCTATTTCTCCACTCAAAGAGCACAAAACCAAGCTCACTGAAAAGCTTCTTTAAATCAGGAATGAGAATGGCATGTAGAAATAATAGGGTTATTTACTGCTTTTGCTTGGGTATGCTAAGGTGTCTCTAGATGCTTGATGATGGGCTGAGCCGCACAGTTTGCATACAGTTCCAGTCATTTATTTGGGTCGTTTGGATCCCTTGCTTTGCATAGGGCTGGTTTCCTACCCCCGGCAGGTCTGTCTTGGGGCAATAAAGCAATCTGAAAGTAAATGCAGGTGAGCACAGACTGAGGAGATGCCCATCTGGCTATTGTAGGAGAACTGACAAAACCTGCGTGTGCGAAACTCTACTTGTTGCAGTCCTGGAGGGATTAAAAGAAAGGAGTGACTCTGACACCGTTTCAGACACCATTTTTGCAGAGTTAAGTTCCCCCTTCTTTATTTTGGACTTGTACTAAGTGCCCAGCATCAGAAAGCTGCAGATACTGCTCCGGAGGGCATGGATGCAGACGGATGGTTTGTCCAGGACCACACTGGCATGTTAAAAACAATAATGAACAAAGGAGTAACTGGCTTTGATCTCATGCTTAGAACCTGGTTTTGTGAGCTCTTCATGAGTATCTGAATTATGTTAGGGAAAATATATAAATGCAGGCAGTATGAATCTTAAAGTGACAGTCTGTGACCAGGCTGAGGTTTTTCCACTGACACTGTGTTAAGATTGTGTGAAAGGTGCTCCTTGGTAAACCTGTTCCTTAATGTAACTGACAAGGTTGTATGGAAAATGATCCTGGGAGATGATCACAGAATTTAAAATTTAAACGCAGACATTTATAATCAAATTACTTTGTGCCCATTCATATATAGTGCCTTATGAATAGATTTGCAAAGTGCTATGGGCAGAGCCACCCTGCAGTCTCTCTTTATAGAGCATCCAGGCCCTGTTATTCCGGAGTGAGGAGGTGCAGACAGACTACACAAGCAACAACTGGAAAAATCATCTATTTTGCTCTATTTATTCCTTTGTGGCAACTCTCTTTTTTGCCTGGGGCTTTCTCATCTGCACAGTCTGCATTACTCATGGACTGCCAGGCCAGATCCCTGCAGACGTCTGAGGAAGGATGACAGGTTCACTTTTGAATGCTGATCAATGTTGCTGTACCCTCCAAATCAGCTAGAATTAGCTGTACAAATAGTAGCCCCTGGAAATTGGGCTGAAGCCATACCTAACTCGGAGCATCTTTGGGAAGCTGTTCCCCTCCCACAGCAGAGCAAACCTGGAAAGATCACGTAGCTCCCTACTGGGATTGCACCTCTTCCATCAGAAATGTGCAGCACTAAGTTATTTTAACAGCTCACCTATTAATGTGCCAGTGTACAGATGTTATGTGTAATAAGCTAAGCTGGGACGTCTCTGTCGCTTGATGGTGCTACAACTGCAAGGAGGGCTTCAGAAGAAGCTCTTGATCTGTCAGTGGAGATTGTAGCTCAGGCATCTCTAGCAGAGATAAAAGCTTTGTTGGCTGAACAGGATCGAATTTTCCTCAAAGAAATAATTGAAACAATAGTAGAATCGCCCAAACTTGTACTGAGCATTAGTGCAGATGAGCTGTTTAGAAATTGATCCATTTGGAAAGAAAATAATGTGCAGATTGGTCAAGGTAATGATGGCATTGGCTGATAAAGGAGAAGCAGGGGTGGAGAAAGCTTGTGAGGGATATAGTGTCACCTAAAAGCTCTGCAGAAGTGCTTTTATTCCTCTGAATCAGCTTGGCTTTGCACCGACACTTAGCTGTTTGCAAAAGAATTATACCTGCTTTTGAAATAAATACATTTGACAGTGAACTCTTAACCCCTCTTTTGCAGACCTGTTCTGGGTAGTGGCAGGGAAGATCTAGATGGCTTCAATTTTTCTGAATACAGTATTAGGCAAAATGGGGTGCAGAACTACGGTACGTAATTTTCTAGTGAGCAGAATGCTTCAGGAAGATTACAGTCATTATTGAATGTAATGAAACCTGACAAATTAGAGTTTCATAGGCCTCCTTGAGATTAGTGTGATCCATTAAACATGCTCTCTGGCTGCTAAATGGCATTGTCCCATTTCACAGAAGAACTTCAGAAATCCTGAGGTGCCTCTGACTAACAGCTGATTGAAAGCACCCAATCAAGAACTCCTTAAAGAGGAGAAATTATCCTGATTAACATCATCTCTAAGCAGGTACTTTCTGAGTAGGCTGCAAATTGTGTTAGAAGCATTTGGGTATTGCAGGGAAGACCAAATTTGATGCTGAAGGGGCCACAGAGTAATGCACAAACTGCAGTGATCAGGAGAAGAACATTTTTGTGTTGATTGTGGTGGGAAAATTGAATTATTCTGAGCTGCGTAGTTCAGAATATGTAAGTTAATGTGAATGATACTCAGTTTAAAAGAAGAGCAAGCAATTCTGAAGAGTTGAAAGAGCTCCTTCCTAGATATAATCCTTTTAGCCTCATGATGCACATCTTTGGAATATTCTTGCAGGGAGTAGGGTAACACACTGGTCGTGAATAGCTCATCCATTATGGTAAGACATTCCCGTGATGCAAACTAAATCAATATAATAGTATCCCTTAAAATGATTGCTTTTTCCTTGACTGATTGTGCATTAAAAGCAACCTTTAAATGATGGCCATTAGCACCTGGGACCTGGTCACTGGTGCTGATTGAGCTGACATGAGATAAATTGCAAAGGATCTGTGTAATAGTCGGAATTGGTATCATCCTTCTGTATTTTGTAATGGAGCCTTCAAACAAGAAGTCAATGAGAGCACGAGTAGCCTTTATACCACGGATGAGATGGGCCGTGGATATACTGCTGTGCCTGAGGCGTCGTAGCACGAAGACCAGCTTAAACTTGTCTGCTTTGGGCAGCAGAGACACCAGCAAGACAGCAGGGGTTTCCAGCACCAGCGTCTCAGTCAGGAAGCAATCTAAAAAGCCCTGTTCCATCCCTAAAAACAACAGATCGTGCAGGAAGGCAGGAGTGGCAGGCAACAGTAGCTTCATGCTGCCGTGTTGCTGCATCCCGTGGTCTTGCCATGGCCTCTCCGTGCCAGGCAGGAGCTGCAGCGTCGCCGGCGGGTGCTGCCCGTGGAGTGGCACATGCCAGTGCAAAACCTGCCTGCTGAAATGACAGGAGATAACCGAAATCTACAGTCATGGCTGCATTAGTCAATATTTGTGCAGTTCTGGCACAGAGATTTAAGTGAAATTTCAAAGTTCAAGTTAAGAGAGCCACAGAACTAAAATTTTGTTCTGGAAGCTGTCGATTCTGGTAATGTTATGTCTCTTCATGACAGCCTCAGTGACTGAAAGTGATCTGGAAGATTCCTTTGCAATTATTTCCCAGATCACTTATTAAAAATGACTCAATGAGTGGTCCTTTGGGTGGTGTTTCAGCTATAGTAATGTGCAGTGGCTTAGCAGCAGAATGCCTGGTGGCATGTGAAGAAGAGCTGAAGCGAGGAGCATGGGAAGAGCTGGAAAAGAGAACAAGCACTTGATATATAAATGAGTTTCCTATGGTCTCCCCTACCTGCCTAGAAGCAACGTGGCTGATGTGGTGCAGTGCAGACCGTGATGCAGGAGAGATCTGGAACACAATTCCCCCAAAGTTGCTTATTTTCCTCTGATTAACTATTTATCTACTGTAGATTAAGTGTTTGTGGTGTCCATCCCTGTAACATCTGAGCTGTTTTTGACTTTGTTGCTCAGAGATGGCAGCTCGCACCTCCTGTCAGGGGCAGGTCTCTGAGTGAGATCTCTGTTTACTATAATATAGCTTATACATAAAAACATTTACGGTAGGTGCTTACATCTTCCTCTTTCAAAAGATAAAGCACTTCAGTGCACACTGCATGTCTGCTACCTTCTCATGTCCCTGACATTCATTACAAATTGAGAAGTCTATTTTTTTTTCAAAAGCTATTTAGATGTTTTCTGCTGTAACTTTCTCTAATAGATATATTCCTATTGATTGCAATGAAACACACAGAGTAGAACAGAACAGATCAATTGAAAAGTAAAGTTAAGGCAGCAAGTACACTTCTTTTCCACTTACCTAAATGGAAACGGTTAGGGCTGGATCTATCCCAGGTGTAATGCTGCTGAAGTCAATGGAGTTGTACCAGCGATGAATTTGGCTCCTAGTGTTTTGTTTTGACCTTTTCAGAGGGTTGCTCTGCAGGGGTGAAACCATTAAATGCAGTCAGCGATACCCTAAGTCGAAGCACAGAAAAGACAAAACTAGAGTGAAAATCACCTTCTTCATTAGGGAAGAGGGCACAAGAATAGATTATAGAGTGAGGGCAAAAGAATTGATTCCGGATAAGCAGCTAGCGCTGCAGGTTTCACCGGTGAGCAGCAGTCCCAGGTTGGCACAACACTTGGACATGGCTGTTGGCGCAGCTGCCTCGGGAGTTTGTGCAGCCTGTCCGTGCATCTGGACAACTTTGAGTCGGAAATCACTTCCTACAGATTTGCTGTTCATTTGTTCATCAAAAACTTAACACGCTAGCAGTCCAAGTGTCCAGAAGCTGCCGGTAGCGCTCAGTGTGAGGAGCTGTATTAGCAGGTATGTGGGGGTTTCAGCAGACAACACGGATGCTTTACACACCACAGTTGCCTTGGGTAGAGATTTGGTACTGAACTATTTTTCAGCTTTGCACCATTGTAATTTCTGCCCTTGGATGCCCTATTCCAGACTAGGAGAAAGCATCCTGTTTTGTGGGGATGGACAGGCAGCAGTGCAGCTGGCCCATGCTGGGACAGGCTCTCATTCTCCCCTGGTTTCCTGGGATCTCTGAAGGCAACAGCAATAGGCAACACGTACAGAAGGAGAAGGCTTAGATAACAAGCAGAAACAGCCCAAAAAGCTGTTTCCTTCTGAAAGAAGAGCTGGATGGGGAAGGAAGGAAGGAAGACCACGAGGTGCACTGGTGTTGCGGCAGTGGGTGCGCTCTTCCACCCCGCTTCCTTGCTGAGTTTCAGGTGCCCAAAGCCTGTATGTGTTTTCAGACCCATGCAGCCAAGTGACTAGAAACAGCAGCTTTGTAGCTGTAGGTTAATGGAAAGAAAGCATTAATAGCAAGGAGATGAGACAGAGCGCTTGGCGTATTGAAGGGGAAACTGGGAAGAAATGTTAGGATTATTAACTTAATGGTATGACTCAGATCTCTTTTATCATGTGAACTAATCTATGTTCTCTTCAATGAGTCCTTTAGCTTGAAACTGAGGGCTGAGCTAAATTCAGCAAGGTTCTCCCCCTGGTTGTGCTGTGCCCTGTGAAATCCCATGACTTTGGGGGGCTAGTGGAGCCCCAGGCCACAGTACTGCCATAGGACCAAGTGGAGACGCATGGGCCTGTCCCAGCGCTGCAGCGCGGATTCCTGGGGGCAACGTGCTTCTGCCCCTCTTCCCATATCTTCTTCACTCGCCCTTTTCCATGCCTAGACTTCATCCCTCTCCTGATTTTCCAGGTGCAAGAGAGAAGAGAAACAACTCGGGAGATTCCTAGAGTTACTCATAGCTGCCTACTGCCTGTTCACATAGATGAGGTGACGTGATATCATCAGCACTGACAACTCTGGATAAGATATAGGACTGCTCATGTTAATGGAAAGTTTGGGCCGTTTTGTCTGTAATCTTGCTGTTTTCCTCACTACATTTATTTTAAAGTCAAATGCAACCACAAATTGCTAATCTGCCCTAATCCACACCCCTCAACTCACTTAGTGGTGGTTGAGTCCCCTTCCCAGCAGAGATTTAGGAGCAGAAAGCCACAGAGCAGTCCCACACAGCAGACATATTATTTTTGTAGAATATACTGCACTATGTTTACTAGTTTCTTCTAAAGTGTTATCATAAATAATTAAAGGTAAACTGTGCTTGTTAAATACATGAGCAACGCACATGTGTGCATGCATTATCTATGATTTAATTGAACTAATTTGTTTAGGCCCTCATCCTGAAAGGAGCTAACAGCCTCAGCTGAGGACTGTGGAAGTTGCAGGATTTTAGCTAAAGATATAGGTCCTCGTTCATCTGCCCAAATCAGACATTTGCAGTTGTTTCTGCGGATAGGAATTTTAAAAAATTGGTTTTAACAGAGAGATGAATGTCATCCTGTGTGACCAGATGACGATCCTGAAGGAAGATACTGTCCTTTCACCAGATGCTTTAAAAATGCCAAGAACTTGTTGGCACTTGGTGGAATGAAGCCTTTGCAGAGCAATTTCTTGCTTCCAGGCTATCTATGTAGTATGTGCGGGACAAGGAGATGAAGTTCATGTCTCCAACTTGTACAGACAGGTAGGGTCTTGCTCAGGTCTTAGCAGTTCCCATGACCCCCATATGCCCCATTGGCTCCACCGGTGCTGAGCTCAGGGCTACCGTTTGGTCCTTGTACTGTCTCCCACAGTGTGCACATGCATGTGGGTCTCTGGTTATTTCTCTTTCTCCTACAGTCTCTTAATATGCTTTTAGGCTTTTTGCGCTTATATAACACCTACATGTCAAGGCACATACTGCATATGATCTAATCGGATCTAAGTAAATTACTGGTGCACATGTGTTAGGCACACGGGGCCTCCTGGTTCACCAAAACTTCACTCTTTATTATCAGCCATCGCCAGGCTGTAGCATCCTTTTCATAAACTGATCCAGCTTCATCTTAAAACTGGTTTTAAAACTAATTGCTTGCAGTGAGTATTACTGCCATCCTGATTAGTGATTTAAAACTTCTGGACTCAGTGAGTCTATCTTCATTAGGAAGATCTGTTTTTATAATAATTGTCTCTAAAGAGGGCCTTGGGGATTATTAAGAGATGGCATTCATTATCAGCAAAAATACCACGGATAAATTTCCTAGACATATGTTGATCTCCTAGACGATGTTAATTTTTTTTTCTATGAGGAAACAGAATTTTATTTAAAAGGCATAATTATCTTAATTATTATCTCGAAAACCAAATTGGATTTTAAGCATTCGAATGGTCTGTGATTTCTAGGTGGGCGACACCTGCAGTGCTTGGCAGCTGGGAAAGGATAAGGCTGGTGGTTTGAAAGTAAAAAATAAGAGGGGCAGGAGAAAGAAGAGAAGCAGCATTATTGGCAAGGAGAGGTGGTTACCACAACCAAGGTGCTGATGCTTTGGAAGTTTTTAGTCTTGTTTTTTTTCTTTTTCTCTACCCCCTGTAGCTGAACTTTGTCTTGTTGGAATTTAGTTTGGTTATTGTGGGTTCTGAGGCTTTCTAAATCAGTGCTCAGTTCTTAACCAGTGTACCTGTGAGTGATGCAGAATCTCATGTCCGAGGTGACTGAAAATAGTGCCGTAGTACGAGGCAATGGGTAAGTAAGGTTGTGCTAGCAGATCACTTTCTGAATGATTATATCTGCCTCTAGAAGAGCAGAAATGTTTACTTTTTATGGAAACTTCGAGATGGTCATGAGGAAAGGGAAACCATTATTAATTAATCATCAATTATTATTTTAATATTCATGTAAGTGTGGCTGGTGCCTCACAGGAGAAGAGGATTGTCTTTCTGCTCGAAGAGTCTGCAGAACTGGAACTTAACCGTGCCCAGGACTGGTTGTAGCAGAT
>VWPW01017967.1:0-56636 GCA_013389825.1 Crypturellus undulatus | reverse complement strand
GGGCAGCGCCCTCCGCCGCGAGCCCCCTGCGCGTCCCGCGGGCTGCGGGGAGCCCCCGAGGGACGGAGCTCAAGGAGAAACCGCGCTCGCGGCTGCCACCTAAACCCCGGCTTCGCTATTTATACCACATCCCTCTTTTTTTCCCTCTTCCTGCTACAGCTCATTGCACATAAACTCTTAACTCACCTATAAGTGGCCTTGGATTTTTAATGCCCGTCCAGACTCTGGGCACACACGTATACGTCTAACGCTGCTCCTTGCCTCTTGGGCGCCATCTCCGCCATCCCAGGTGTTCCTTCTAGGGGAGGCGGGTGAAACCTAGGGCAGGGTGGCAGAAACACTCCCAGGGGTTGGAGAAAACTGCTAGGAAGGTGTGAGGAGCTAAAGCAGAGCTGATAAGAGGTGTGTACCTGAGCTGGCCGCATATACCGCTGTCTGGAGGTGCTTTATTGCCCTGGTCACACTTAACTCCTCCTCTCCTGCCGCTGCCTGAAGATACAAAGAAGGAGAAGGGGAGATGACTGCAGCAATCCCTTCCCGCCCTCCTCCAGCCCCTGAGACTTATCTTACGAGCTCCATTGCCCTTACACAGCGCAATCAACTCTGGGGAGCTTCCAGGGTACAGAGCGTCTCGACCAAGTTGCATCTGTGTGACCTGAGCCGTTCTCGTAGCGGAGACAGCTGGAAAGGGGACAAGGAGAAAGGCTTCTTACTGCTGTTGTTCCTGAGCCCTCTGGCACAGACCCCCAACCCTCTTCTGTTTAGTTTAACCCTGAGCTGGACTCCTCTGCTTCCCTGTTGAAGCTCTGCATCTCACACACCGTTTGTCCTATTAAAGACAAAAGCTGTTTTGTTCCCTTTAAAGGCGACTTTATTTTCTCCTATCATCTATGCTTACTGAAATGTGCAACTCACCTGTGTTGCAAACAATGGTGGGCTGCCTGGTAAAACAATTCAGATTTCCAAACCCGTATTTTGTTTATGATACAAGAGCTAAAATTCAAAAGTGCAGAAAAGCACACAAATAGATCTATTTACTGAGAGCTCTAGGTGCATTTCGTATAGAGCTTGAGCTCTATCCCGGCCAAGTTAATTTATTATCAAGGTAATGGGAGTGTTTGCATGTAAAAATCTGTATCCTAGTAGGGCTAAATGCATGGAGTGCAGCCCAGGGAACCTGAGAAACCCGAGCGATTAGACAGACAGACCCGCCGGCACCTGGCTGTCCCTCAGCTGCTAACAGCTCCAGGCCCCTTCACTCACGAGCCTGAGGATGTTGGACAGTGGCCCCTTTCTCCTCCAGCCTAGACTTCCATTTGTACAGGGTGCGGGGCCTGAAAAACCTCCATGCACCTTGCTGCAGTTGCTCTATTAATCTTGAGTGTATTTTTTTAAATTTACTGGGTGAAAAAGTGAAAAAAATAAACAGGCTAGCATGGATTTTCAGCATCCATCATTTTTCAGCTTATGCAAAGTATTCTGGTAACTACATTGACAAAGGCCAACAACTTCTGACTTAAGCAGGAGTACACAATTTTCACTTTCTGATTTTGGTAAAACTGTTTTGTAGTTACAATTTTATCGTGATAACAATATGCAACTTGTGTGTTTCTCTTTGGCTTACATTGCTTACATTGAGTCCATAATTTGCCTCTGAAGATGTGGCATGGAAAGCACTGCAAGAAGAAACAAGAGGAGGACTTCACTCCTCTTAGATCTCTCATCTAAAGTTTTATGCCTCACCAGCCCCCTCTACAAAAATACAGGGTGCAGTTTAAAAAAAAAGAAAAAAATACAAATGTCAAAAATGAAAATTACTTTTATTTTTCACCTTGATATCCATGATTAAGACTACAACTGTTCAACAAGATAAACATGACAGTTATACAAAACATATGTAAATATTTACAGACTTAACTGTACAAAATAACTTAAAGTTTACAAAAGTTTCATGCAATCTCTGTTGACTGACGCAGTCTAGGTAATCTCCTTGGAGAAGGATAAGAGATCTCTCAATTTACTTCTTTAATGGTTCAAAAAAAGGATGTTGCAAGGCTTCATCAAGAGTAATTCTTTTGGCTGGATCATACTCCAACATTCTGCGAACGAGGTCAAAGAGACTTTGATGATCTATGTCTTGGCAATGCATGAATTCCTGGGGAGGCAAAGAAAAAACACAGTAGTAATTTAGAGGATCTTTCAAAACTACAAATATAACTGATAATAATAATAAAAACGTTATCCCTTACCTTTAAAGGCTTACAGCGTCTCCTAACATATCGACCTGCAGAACTGTGCTCATCCCAGTCCAACTGGTCATGATGAAAATAGTGCTTTCTGCATGACAAGAAAAAAAAATAATTGAAGGTACATGAGTAGGCTCTCTGCATGGGAGATGAACTTTTCTACTGGTAACTCTCAGAGAAACTTACTGCTTTTATATATCCACTCTGACTGCACTTACAGAACAGGTCCTTCTGTACTCCATTTAAAACATATTTTCAATTACTGGCATTAAAAAAAATGGATTCTTTACAACGTTAAGGGAATAACCTGGTCTCATCTACTAAAAACAAAAGACAATGACAGGCTACTGATATTCAAAATATTTATAAAATCTGCAGTTTTTTAAAAATCGTTTGCATCTCGGTAAAATGAATAAAAACAGATATTCCCTAATTTAGAAGACTGTGGCAAATATATGAAAATAGCAGTGCAATTAAAGTTCTAACAAACCCACATTAACTGGCATCACATTAACTCTGCTACATAAGTGTTTTTCAGTACTAGCTCATCTTATTTCCAGCACAGCTATCTAAAAACATTAAGAACATGTTTTGCTTAACTGTGGCCAACTCTAAACGCATCCAGAATCCTCTTGGAATTAGTGGAATTTATGCTTTATTATATCTTAAGTTACAGGATTACCTGTAACCTAGATTAGTTGACAACAATACAACTTATTTCAGAAAGAAAACGGACCATTAAAGTCCAGCATTCTCTGGATTTGGAGCATTTGGAAGTTAGGGAAGAGTCCTGTGTCAACTGCTTCTCCTTACACTGGAAATGGGAAACTTTTGCTGCATGTATTGCCTTTGAATAACATAAAGATATCACTGCAGTCCATGTGTGGGGGATACAAAGGAATAATGGAAGAGCTTGGGAGCTGCACTAGTAAAAATAGTTATGCTTAGCTAAATCTGAACATAGTTTCTTGCAACAGACTAACAGGTAACTGCAAAACCCAGAAGTCCATTGTCAACTGGCAGATCTGCCAGTTGACTCCTGGCAGCTCGCATGGACAACAGAAACTTGCTCAAATCATTCTTTTAAAATAGGAAATAATAGGAATTATTAAGCAACCTGCTCTTCCTACAGTGGGCTTACCTGGATTTCTTGATCATGTGAGATGGCAGAGGCCCTAGTATCCTTTCCATCATTGCCAGGTGTTCTTTACTATCATGTGTCTGTGGGGAAAAAAAAGCAATACACCTTTCACTTTCTTCTACTCCCAGCCACTCGGTAGCATGCCAATCTACAAGAAAGATATGCTCCTGAGCATCAGTGCCACTATATGTTACCACATTAAATGATTAAAACCAGACAGTACAATGCAGCTTGTTACACTGCACTTTCCACAGTTAACATGGCCCCTGCAAAACAGAGTTTGCGAACCAAGCTTTACACATGTATATTTTATTCTAATCTGAGCAGCATCTTCAACCTCTGGACAGACTGCATTGTTCAAAAGGCTAAAATGGATGATCTTTAGCAGTTATAAGACAACACATTCTCATATATTAATGCTGTTTACAGCCTATTCTATATACTGAAGTCCTCTAAAGTTGAGCCTTTTACACTAAGTTAAGTAGATGTCATTAAAAAGATAAAAGCAGGTCTTGAACAAAAAAGTTCAATTTATGCACATACCTGAAATACAGTAAATCCCAAGTAATACTCAATTAGAATACAACCAATACTCCAAACATCACAAGGTTGTGACCATCCTAGTGCTGCAAAACATGCAAAGTGTATGTTTTACTTTTAATACATTCCAAACACAAGTAATCCACAGAGGAAATGCTATGTTTTCATCCATTTGCTGATATGTGTTTATCTGCATGTCTCTCCTCAAAACTTGAAAAATACAATGGAATGCATTTGAACTTCTGTTTTTAAAAACAGGGACGTTTGTTTACACTCAAGAAGCTTAACATCATCATCCGTCAGAGACAGTAACTGAAATTTTAAAATCATGTACAACTACTTCAGCTTATGAAACAGGAAGATATTTGAATGATTTGTAATTAACTGTCAGAAGGCTTCAAAGTCTTTACTCACCTAAAATTACCTCAGGAGCTCTATAGTGTCTTGTAGACACTAATGTGCTGTGATGTTCATCATCAAAAGTTGCACTTCCAAAATCTACAACTTTGATATCTGTATTTTTTAATGTGCGTTCATCCCGCTTCTGTAAGAGAACACAAACATTTTTGGTTACTCCTTTCAAACACATGCTTGGGTAAATGTTATTCATCACACTGGCAATTTAAAATATCTTCAAAATACCAGCTGACATAGTCGTGCTAAGACCCTTGTGTTCTAGGTTTTCCTTAGATTTAAAAGGAAGATGCTGCTCAAGAACATTCCTACCTTGGGCCTGTGCCCATTATAACATTGCCCAGCTATCAACGTTACACATACGTGATACAGAAAATGTAGCACAGAAACTTCTTGTTTCCATCAGGCAAGGCAAAAGACTATTCAAACTGAGAGGTACTTCAGGCTTCTTTAGAGACAGGGCAACTGGAGAGGAAACAAGATCTGACACCCTTCCCAAAACAAAAAGATGCTTTTGAGAAAGGGATTGAAAGAGCTTCTTTAAATACAGAAACATGAACCAAGAAAAAGCTAGCTAAATTTAATGCTATTAACACAAAGTCTCCTAACAATGCTGAATTTCATTAAACAAAGGCCCCTGCTGTTATCAGATGAAACAACTTAGTTTGAATCAGAGCAACATTACCAGCTTAGCAGAAATCTAGTTCATCTCAAAAAGCACAAAGGATCTAACAAACACAAACCCTTTTATCATTTGACCTTTCACACATGGCAAGATTTTAAAGTTCAAATGAAGACAAAAAATTTCCAAAGTGGGTAGGAAAGAAAAGTGCAAACTTACCATCTTCGCATTGTACTTCACTATGTAATCAGACTCCACAAACAAGATATTTTCTGGTTTCAAATCTGTATGAGTTAGTTTATTGTGGTGTAGAACTACAAGGGAAAAAACATAAATAATTGATTCATTTCCCTGAAATAAATAAATAAATAAATATATTTTACACACACACACACACTCAATAAAAGCATAGAGATTTACTTACAATTTATAGACTGGCAAATCTGGTAAGCCATATTTCTAATGTCATTAATATGAAATGGCAGAAAGCTGTTTTCCTTAATGAAATCATAAGTACTAAGTCCCAGCAGCTCAAACACAATGCAAACATGGCCATGATGATCAAACCATTCCAGCATCTGGACACAGCGGCTTAAAAATAAAAACAGTACATGTCAATACATGAAAATGCAACCTGTTGAATAATTACCTTTGGCCAAAACCTTAGTATGTTGACCGTTCTACTTTTATACTTACAAAGTGCTGCTTGGATCCATAGTGTTCAAGTGTTCCAATACCTGTATTTCTGAACGGGCTGCTTCCCGGTATCTACCAACATTTTTCACAATTTTAACTGCTACATGCATTCCTCTCCTTTAATAGAAGGAAACAAAACACCACAGAGTATATCATTATCAAATCAGTAGAGAATTACAAGTTTTATTTATGGAATTTGACGTAATCCCATTTCAAAGGATCAGTATTATGTGTTTTTTTAGTTCTAGTTAAGATTGAATATACATCATATATTCTATATTAATCATCTATTAAATAATCTTCTTATCCCATCCAAAAATTCAACAACTTTCCAGCAACTTGCTTACTTTGTTCTGTCTATTCTTTATTCAATGGAATTAGTGGAAATAATTACTTAATTTCAGAAGTTTAGAGTTTGAGTATTTCAACATAGTGAAAACTAATGGACTGTAAGAAGTACAAGAAAATAAAACTTGAAACGGAACACATATACATAGTTCATCCCTTCACATTCACTTGTGGACAAACAGCATTTGTCACTGCAAAACTGTTTTAATTCTAATGACTTAAGAATCACATCTGTCTTCAGGACATGATCTCAAGAACAGATCTAACTAATGGAAAGATAAGGCAAATAACTCAAAGGCAAAGGGAAAAATAATCTAGAGTCATGTCACAGAACTGCATATACCAAACAGATGGCTAAAATAACTTTAATCTGCAGCTTTACTGTGCAAGTGTCCTAGCATACACAGATGTGGTGGAAATATGTTCATTTTTTCTCCCCTACATCAAAAACGCCATCACATTGAAGTCACCACTCCAACAAAAAGACCTAACTGGATTACTGTGTATTCAGAAAAGGGTGCAAGGGTGAGTCTGATTATGGAGACTAAGTAAAGAAATTTACAGTTCCCCCAGTTCCAACAGCTGCTTTAACCAAAAACCCAGATTACTTCCCGAGTATCTCACTGTGTCATCTTATAGTCAGTCTTTTAATTCAATTCTTTCACGGACCTTGAAGTCCTCTCATTACAGCAACAGCAGTTGCAAGGAGGGAGAAAAATAAATAAATAAATAAATAAGACAGACTGATGCATCAGGAGGGAACACACAGGTTTCCCCCTTCATATAAGGGCTGAGAATTACTAGATTGTACCGGGGGCTATACAGCGTGCATAGAAGGAAAAAAAAAAGTTTATAAATGGTTTATTTTTGAATGAAATTCTTCTTAGTCAGATGTTTCCCCAAAACAAATGTGCTGGAGAAAGTTTACTCCATTAAGGACAGTTTCTTAAAAACTTAGAGAAAAACAGGGTTAAAATATTTTTCTGGATTACACCCCTTGCTTCACGTCAGTACTACGTGAGGGCCTTTCACAGAGCAACAGAAGCAATAAAAAGATATTTATAATATTTAAATATATGACTGAAGAATCTTAAAAGTGATCAGCAAGTCACTCAAATAGATGTGATGTCTTAAACTCCTTAAAAATGCTCATCTGGAAACAGGCTTGCAAGATAGCTCATATTTGAAAAGACCTTCTGCGGGAAATGTTTTAATACTTCATTTGACCCCAACTTACTACCGAAGAAAAAGTCTTTGGGCTTTTAATTTCTCAGCTAAATAAAGTGCATTTTTTTCATGATGTGCACTTACAAAGATGATTGGTACTTACATATCATGATCTATGCACTCCACTACTTTTCCAAAAGCTCCTTCTCCTAAAGTTGCAACAATTTCATCTAAAAAGAACAAATACAAGTCAGAATTATGTAACTACTCAAACAAGAATAAGTAATATTTATGTAGATTTTAAAATGTCATTACAAAAACATATTTACTTAAAATCTCAACATTTGAATGTGTTATTTTATTGGACAGGTGTCATGAAAACAATTAGCTACAAAACTATCTCTTGTTCTAATCTCAAGACTCAAGTTCATTTACTACTTGGAACTTTTTGAACACAGTATTTAAATTCTACAGAAAAGAAGATGCAAAAAAAAAAAAAGCACAAAAAAACAAAACAAAAAGAGCAATGAAGATTTCTTTAGCCCCCCTCCTCTGACATACTATTCTAAACAGATTTTTTGCTGAAAGTTTTTAAAAAGTGTTGAAAAATGTTCTATACATCTTGCTCTTAGAACGTCTCCACTTTCACAGATCAGGTGACCCTCCTCATCATCCTCTACACTCCTGGATCTTTTCCTTCGATGACTCTTCTGGAACGGCACCAAGATCGTCCAGCCAATCAATATATCAGAGTGAATTCAGGGCAGAATACGCAATTCATTCAGCGGGGAGATATTCAGGCATTCAGTTACGCACCAGGCCACGAACAGTTGGCAGGAGCAATTTCAAATTCAGTCCCCGGAAATTCACAGGGCACATAGTTTATGTTACAGGAGAAAAACATGGCAAGGAACAGATTTTCAGATAAATACTTAAAGTGATAAGGCAACAGAAAAAAAAACAACACAATTTTGTCTCTCAAACAGTGGCTTAATTGAAGACAGATTAAGACTGCAAGGTCATTACTTCTAATACTTTGATATCAAACAGCAAAAAACAGTATTTATTTATATATCTAAGCTTACAGTCAGATGAAATGCTTATATTTTTTAAATATATACATTCTGTCATCTAAATGTAAAGAACTTCAAGCAATTTTATCCTCCTCATGTTTAGATAAACTAGACAAGAAAAATTACTCTAAAGTCTTTGGACTACAATGTATAGTCTAATCTAACATTCTGTTTCTATTGCAGAATGGGTGACATAAAACACCTGGAGTTGAAGATCAATGGGCATGAAGCCAATAATAAGAGATTCAGATGGCATGCGGGCAGCAAGCTTATGCCATCTTCAGGAAGATATTAGATGCCATTAGTGAGGCACATGACTTAAAAGCTGGAATCACGTATGCAGATACACCGTGCAGCTTACTCTTATCAATTTAGAGGTATGCATGCTTCATATTGCCAGTGAAGTATACATTAAGAAGGCACATTATTTTTTTTATTATTATTAATGAGACAGATGGCATCTTACAGTCCATCTAAAAACCAGACATTTCACTATTCTGCAAAACTAAAGTGGTAACAGTCACCTGTACGCATTTTCCAAACATTTTCAGGAGGATGCCAGTGATATAACTACTGGCCACTGAAATTCCCAGGTTGCAATTAGTACTGATGATAAACCCCCCAACACTGATCCAAAGTCTCAACTAAGAACAAATTCATATGCTCCCAAAGGGATTGTGCTAGAACTTCTTTATTAAATAAACAGATTTCCCAAAAGTACTGTGATCAGGACTTCAAGCTCTAACACTCACTTAAGAAGTCTATTACCAATAATTCATTAATAATAAAAGTTAAAAATTACTCATACCGAATGTGATTGGTGACTGGAGCAATGATGTCTCTTATGCTTCCTTTTATGACTACTTTTCCTGCTCCGACCAGAGGATTTGCTATAGTGATGATGGTGACTCTTTTCATAATCTCTGTGATAATGCCTGTGGTCATATACTTCACAGAAGTCATTTCTGTATTCCTCAACATATCTCCGGTCATGATGGTCTCTTTCATTTATGGTTCTATCGTCCAAATAATGACTGCAAATATATTTTAAGTGAATGTTCTCCACTTTAAAAACTTGAGGTTCCAACAAGATAAGTGACTTGAGTTGAGTTACTTAGTATCTCTCTTTACATCAAGAATGTTCGTAATCAACTCCCTCCCCAAAAGAAGTGGAGCTTGTCACCTTACTTTATTAGGACGTTAATGAGATTGTCAGTCTCAAATACACAGTCATCCACATGAACAATACATAATCCATCCACAGTTTGCACAATAAGTAGAAATTCAGACTCAAAAAGGAGAAATATTTCTCAGAACACACTGAACAAGTGAGTCAGCATTTCTAAAATCACAGGATAAAGTGCTCTCAATATAGCAGTAATTCCCTTCAATGCTTTCAAAGCACACAAAAAAAAAAAAAAAAAAAAAAAAAAAAAAAAAAAAAAACAAAAAAAAAAAAAAAAAAAAAAAAAAAAAAAAAAAACCACAAGCAAACAAAAAAACCTACAACAACTATGTCTGGATTGTCTGAGAGAAGTTAACACTGTTCTTGGTGCTTTGCATTCAACACAGTAAAAAACAGACAGAGTATCTGGATCAAGGACCTTTTACCCGGGGCAGGGGAGGGAAAAAAAAAAAAAAAAAAAACCTTAAGAAAGCTGCAGAGGCAAAAAGCCTCCCTATTGCTATACACCAGTATTTTATACATGAACTCTTAAAAGAATTCCACAGGATCCTCTTCTTAAGGGAAAAAGATAGCAAAACACATCCTTCCAGTGAAAGCAGTGTGGGAGAAAAAGCAGATCATCTCCAAATTAATAAGAGAAATCTACTTCATACTTACCATTGTAGTAAATGATTAAACAAACCTTCTCCTCTTCTTCAATTTAAGAAAAATATGTGAAAATGCTTATTTTTACTTGAAATTTAATATTGAATGTATTCACTACCAGTATGCAACCCGACAACAGAGGCAACATTTACAGTTTCTAATAAAGCATTTCAATTTAATGGTTTACATGCTGTGTCAACAAAACAACTGCCATTTAAACTTGTCCTAAGTAAGCCAAACTTGAAGGAATCACCAACCTTGGGCACTTAAAAGTTGTTCTTTTAAAAATGTATTTATTTTAGACATAATCAGAAGTATTAGTGCTACTCAGTTCAGAGTCTTATACCTTTCTGAAAAGTGAGTTGGTTTATAGTGCTTGCTTTCTTGTCCACTGCTGTGGGACCTTCTCCTGCGTTTATGGCTGCTACTGTTCGTTCTTTGATCCCAGCTCTTTCTGTCGTCCCATTCAGGACAATGAGTTCGTTTAGAGTGCCGCATCTGTCAGTTAAAAATAAAAAAAAAAAAAAAAGAAGAAAAAAGAAAAGAAAAGAAAAAAGACAAGTGGGGGTAGAGAGAGAAAGAGAAAATCATTATACCACACTTGCAGCTATGAGTCAAATCTCGTAGCTTGGCTAGATACGAGAAAACTAGAAATATATTTTTTCCCCTGATTTTCCCCTCTTTTTGTTGGTTCTGGGCAAGCAGACATAGCTTTCTAATCCTAACACAGCAACATTTTTATTTTCATTTCCATTTTGTAATGTAGGCTAACTCATTTTCATTTAATAGCTTCTAACAAGTAATTAAAATCTATTTGAAATGAGCACTTACAGATTTCAACAGAAAACTAACAATGAAAGACCTTAACCTTCAAACATTATCTTCAACAGAACCTAAAGATTTAGTCCTTCATACTATATTATACATAAATAACTGCATGAAACTCATATTTCCTGAATCAGCCTAAGCCTCAGTGATTCCAAAGTTTATATACCTTTTAACCCAATTTTAAAATTTAAACAATCACATAATGAACCCTGATAAATTAATACACAACTCTACAATACCATAAGCAAACCTGCAGATTTTGAACCCTATTAGCATGCAGATATCTGTGTATTTTACAATTTGGCTGATTTGCCAGAGACAAAACCCACCAGCTTCTGTTGCTGGATGTTATATGCAGGAATTCTGAGTTCAAACGGGTACATGCATAACTGAAAAACAAGGAGAGTAAAGCACAGCTGTAGAATTAACAGTAGTTCAAAAGTTATCATATACTTTTACCCTTCTTTAACAGAGATACTTAAAAAAAATGAAATATCAATTTCAGCAGACAGTTTCTGAAGAATGAGCGAAAACTAGAGAAGACAAAATTTCCACATTCATCACAGATAAGAAGTTTAGAAGGAGATAACACTAATAATTAGTGGTATTTCAAACCATAAATCATCACAGAAGTGTTGACTGCCTATACACCAAATAGAGGTATTAAGAAGCAAAGATTTACAACGTGTAAATGGCACATACTTTAACAAAGAAGTTTTTGCACACTTCTTTAGAATGTGTGGCAAGCTAGTAGCTAAGAAAAAAATACACAGAAAAAAACCTCACATCCATACCAACTCCCTTTCCAGAAATCTATTTTCAAAATACAGCCACTACACAAAATGGTTCGTGGCTTGCCCAGGTCTCCCATAAATCTTATACGAGCAGGTTATTTCTAGATTCTGCCTATGCAAGGTCCAAACTGGCCATAAATCACCTCACAGTAGGAGCCACCTTAAGGTTTTTGCCTGTTATGCACTGCCCTTAAATTCGTGCGCTGAAGCCCTTCAGCTCCAGTTACGTAACCGACAGGAACATTCGCATTCCTATACAGCATTCCGGCACAGCCTGGGGGCCTGGCCCCCACCTCCGGCCGTTCTCGCTGCCCCCTTTCGCCATCAGGATTCCCGAGTTGGGGGCAGGCGCCTCTCCTACAGGACCCGTTCGCACTGTGCCCGGAAAAGGCCCCCACGGCCTTGCCATGGCTGCCCTGAATGGCCATTTCCAGGTCTCCTCTGAACCTTGGCAGGCCGCAGGGCCGCGGGAGGCTCGAGGCCAGCGGGCAGCTCGGATGGCCAAAGTCCGCGGGGCCGCTCCGCCCCGAGCTGCGCCTTTGCGGGGGGGTCTCAGAGCACACCCTCGCCGCCCCCCAAGGCCTGTTTCCCGCCGGTTTTTCCCAGGGGTCGACTCGGGAGTCGATGGGAATGGAGAGGAAAGACTCGGCTTCATCCCCCACCCCCCGGGCAGGCGCCACACGAGCCCGCGCTGGACAAGGCCTCAACCCCTGAAAGGGCCCGTCGCCCCCCGCGGGGCAGCCTCTCCGCAGCACACCGAGGCCAACACCTCCCCTCCCACCTCAACCTCTCCGCCATCGCGCGGGGCTCCCCGTTCTGCGCAGGCCGCGGCGGTGGCTCCAGCAGCCCCTCGCCAGCCCGAGCTCCCCTCCCCGCTCTGCTTCAGCCCCTAGCTAACCGCACGAGCGAGAGAAGGGTGGGCATAAAAAGAGAAGAAGAAAAGAGACCAAGGGGGAAACCCCCTGCGCCACTTACAGCTGAGGGAAAGAGCGAGCGCGCCCTGTCCGCCCTGCGCACACAAACAAAATGGCGGCTCCGCTCAGCGCCCAGGGGCCTCTTCCTCCCTCCCCTCCTCCCTCCGCCGGACGCCGTGCGCAGTGACGTCACAGCGGCGCGGGGGGAGGGCACGCCCGGAGCGCGCGCCCTCGCGGCCGTTGGCGGGGTGGGGAAGCCCCGCCCCTAGGGGGAGGGGCATCGGTGTCCTTAGTCCCGCCCCCTCCGGGAGGGCGGGAAAGCCGCGGGGGGCGGGGCCTGCGTGAGGCGCGGGGAGGGGAAATGGCGTCGCGGGTCGCGGAGCTGAACGCGGGTTCTGGGCCCCGTCCCGCCGCGGGCCCTCCCCGGCCCAATGGGCCCCCGTGTCGGGCTGGGGAGCGAGCAGCGAGGCCAGGGTGAGCGCGGAGAGCGGCTGCCATCACCATGCGCCTCCCGACACTGCCAGCCGCAGAAGCGGCACCTTCAGTTAGTTGCTTGTAATAAACCCAGCGTCGCGTTTAAGCAGCTCTGTGTGAGGACTGATCGATGCTGCTATTAATCCCGGCTTCGCAGTCACACTTATGCCTTAACAGTAGCCAACAGGTCGGTCCCAGGGGAGCCCTTTGGACACGGCGCTAAGAAGCTCTCCAGTGCAATCTAATAACATCGATTTTATGTCCCCAGCAGGGAGTTGCAACCGCCCCATCCATCCTCCCTGAGCAACCGACCTGACACCGGGAAGAGCCCGAGCAGCTCCCAAGTGACGGAGAGCGCAGCCCTGTTCCCCGGCCATGGAACACGGTGCCGTCCTCAGCGCTGAGCTCAGCGAGCCCAGGTAGCGTCTCCAGCTGGAGAAATGAGGGGAAACGAGCTAAGACGGTCTTCGAATTTTTGTGATTTGGGGAACCTCTGAAGATTAGTGGGTAAATTAAAAATACCCCAACGCAGAGCCTCTTTCCCAGAGTAGTTAATAGAAAAAAAACACCTGTAATATGCCAAGAGCTGGCAACTGAAGCAGAAACAAGATTATCTAAGATGTAGTCTGCTTTTTATTGAATGAGTGGTGTTTTTTTGAATGTCAGTCTCTCAATTTTTTCGCAAATAGTAGTTTTTAAATATATAAATTTTAAGTATATGAATGTTATTCAAATTTGTTTCTAGACTCTCTGGATTGCACTAGAGTGAAAATCCTGTTTCTGTTGTTTATTTTTAAAGAGATGGGTGTAGAATGTTTTTTGTCTCATGATCCTTGACAGGAGGTCAAGGCTGTCTGTGGCAAACATGACACTGATGCCAGGGGTTTATTATTTCTGTTCTTACATGGAAAAGGCTGGCCATTATTTGCAAAGATAGTAGTAACATCTGCAGTGTGTTAGGAGTTTTCCCACAATCCGGTGACACAGCTCCTGCATGAGGGAATTCTCTCACAGCCCGAGCAGCAGGAGAAAGATAAAAGAGGGATAAAATGATATAAACAGAGAGAGCATAAAGCACATATATACATAGGCTGATGCTGAAGAGAATATGGAGAAATAGCTTAAAGCGGGAAGATTTGATGCCAGGATCTCTTGGGTCTCTCACATTTCTCTGAGGAAGAAGGATCTTCAGAGGAGATAGAAGGGGTGAAACTAACTGTCGTTCCTTATAAAAACACAAAGCGTATAAACTTAGCAAAGACTTATCATTTGCAGACAGTTTTTCAGCTGAATCACTGGCAAATGAGAGAGGTAGATTTGTCTGAAGTTAAGAATATGTTGTTCATCTTGAAGCTCTTTGAAAAGAATTGAAGCGGTGTATAAACATTGAACCTTCTTCATGTCCAACTTCACCCTGAAGCAAAAATCCGACAACATTTTCTACCAAAAGTATCCCTGTATAGGCAAATTACAAAGCAGAGTTTCAAATATTGCTCTGTGTGTGCTTCCCAAAACACCTCTGTAGACATTAAAAAGAATAACAGAAACAAAAATGGTTAATTTTCCCTTCTCTTCAGAAGGTGGCAGTGGAGACCCAGTAGTAGAGAGCTCTCAGGGCTGCTGGAATTTAAGTGCTATCTCTGAAAAGGATAAAAATGAGAAATTCTGGGCATGAACGGGTCATGTAGCAAACTAAGTACTAGCTCCTCCATAAATGGCTGTTTTTGAAATGCGAGTGATCTTACAGTAAAGAATTAAATTAGGGGAATTCTTGTCTTTACAAACCTGGGAAGGAAATTCATTTGAATTATAGCTGTTTTTGTTGTCAATCCTATTTACTTTTGTTTATATCAGATATTTCCTTGTTTAAATAGACTGTGTAACACCAAATACATGCACAACTTGAAGAGGGGGAATAACACAACATCTAACCACATTTTAGATGGCTTTGAAAAAGTAAAGTAGAAGAGTTGGAAATCCAGTACAATTGTAGTATAATCAGTGCCTTTCTGAAAAGCTAAGTTCAAAACATTTGCTTCAGGCTGAAGTTTTTGGTTCCTCCCTTGAGTGCTTTACACCATTAGGTGATCCGTGCTCACAGCAGTGGCTCAGGGGGAGTGAAGCCCATTTAATTCTCCCGTTGTTCAGATACTAAATCCAAAGCAGGGCTCATCTGCCTTGCCCCAAGCCTCAGGAAAGCCTCAGGAGCAGAGCACACAACCCGGGCTTTGGGTCCTTGCAGCACGTGTCTGCTTCCCATTAAGGATGTATCGGGTTTGTGTGCTCCCCACTGGTGACTGTGGGGGCTGGCTGAGGATCGTGGTACTTTGCCTCGTGCTGGATTTCTGCAGTTCCGTGGGTCGGAACCCAGTGGTTCCCCGCTCTGCACCAGGCTCTTTCTGCTCCAGCTGCAGTTTTCCTCCCTCCTGCCTGCGGCCCAGCAGAGCGCGCGGAGGAACGAGATGCTCCAGGCCACGAAGCTCTGCAGGTTTCTCACTGGGAGGCCTGGGCTGTTCTGGTCAACGTTTTCCGGGAATTCTGCTGGATGACCTAGCAGTCCCTTTTGGCAGCAGCTCTGACACCATGAATAAGAACTCTGTCCTGAAAAAAACAGGTTGCACATTGAAATTGTGCAGGCTTTGGAGTCAGTGCTACTACTTGCACAGACCATAATTACTCACTTGTTCAGGAGCAGACAGAACCAGGCTGTGCTGAGCAACAGCAACACACTGGGAGAAGCACCAGAGCGCAGCAACCTCTGTGCCTTATATAAAGCAACTCCAGCCACCTCCACAGACACAAGAATTCACCTCTGAGCCTTTGTCTTCTTTTTTTCATTTATATTTTAAGCTATCTGAAGCAAGGATGTTTCTTGCTATACATGGTTACTGGAATGGGTCCCTCGTATCAGGCAAAGCCCTCAGTTTACTGCAATGAATGAATGAATGAACAAATAATGAAAGCACACTGGCTATACCATGCAGTTTTATAGAAAAAGGCTAAACATCTCCAGGCCTCTCAGGTTTCTCTCAAGAAGAAGCCTGGAGTCTGGAACATCTAATTGCGAAAACATTTAGTTATGGGAACTACTAAGAAAATTAGTCTCTCTCTGACTAGTGACGTACAGTGCAGTGAAATTTCCCAAATGTGCAAGGAAGAAGAGGAGTAAAGTAGGAACAAGAGCAAAAACAGAAACGAAAGGATGTTTGGGGATCACTGTTCAATCAGGGCTGTCTGTCTTCTGAGTGTCTCGGAGCAACAAGAGCTTCTCTGTAACTCACCTTGTTCATTTGTAGCTGTTGAAATCTCTCCTACAGATAAAACTCAACAAAAAAGCCCCCACACTGATGAGCCATTTTTTATTATTATTATTTGACACTCACATTACAAAATTTAGAAACCATAGACAGTTCAGGCAAACTGTTAAAACACAGTATAAATTAAGTTTTTTAATATATAAATTCTATACATAGGTAAGTTAGCTCAAACATGACTGACAAAAGGATTTCATAACGATCTTAGCACAACCGTATAAAAAGGCATGGGAGCAGGATGGGCACTAGCATCATGAATGCAGCTTAAGACATCTTCCACAACAGCTAAAAGCGGAGCAATGACCATGCTATTTCTGCAGTGTTTATGTGGGGTACGGAATGCGTGTTACCATTAACATTTTGCAGGGTCTATGTACAGTCACAAAATCATAATAGCCACTTTCAAGTAACCTGTTTTCTGCCTGCGCAATTAATGAGGTGTCAATATTTGTTTGAGGACTGCTAATTAAATGAAGCTGTAGGCTTTGAGTATTATGGATGGTGTAGTGATTACAATTTGTCCAGAAACAGCTATTCATAATATAAAATAGCTTAATTTAAAGAAGAAGAAGCAGGAAAAACACAGCCCCTCTTTGCTAAGGCTCACATGATCAGTGTCTATTAGGCTTTAAATCCACACTTCTTTTAGTTCTTGACTCATGCTTAAAAATACAGTTACAATTCGGTTCCCATGTTTCTAAGCACAGGAGTAAACAGGAGTGGTACCAGCAGAAATGTAAAACTAAAATTCTGGTAATGTCACAGGGTTTATGTTTGGAATGTACATGCTCCCCAGGTGACCTGTGACATGTCACTCAAACTCTGCATTTCTCCATCTGGAAATAAGGGGAATTCTACTTACCCATGTTTACTCTAGGCTTTTAGGGCTGTGAATACATGTTTCAATGTTTTTTTCCAGTTTGGGTATAAGACAGCTGGTACTGTCACATTTCAAAGAACTTGCTCAAAGTGCAAAAACTCTTAAAATCTTATTTTTTACCTTTATAAATTGATGAAGACTTGGTAAGAGTCAAGAGTTCTGAAATCTAGAGGCTGAGTTTTTTCCCCATCTCTTTTTTGCATATCAGCTCTTTTATTTCTTTTTACTGACTGACTCCTATGGGAAATAATTGCACATCTGTAAGAATTGTATCTTGAAATGCTTAATTGCGCTTGTATTTTTCACTAAGTTTTAAGAATTGGGACGATTCAACTGAAACAATTCATTCTATGCCAAGGTGAGGGCATAGGCCAGGCGATAAACCAACCTGAGCTATGGAAATGCATGGGAGTCAACTGTCCAGGCTGCAATCCCAGTTTTCTCAACTGCATTTACCTGTGTGCCAGGCACCAGGGAACCATCCTGTGCTTAGTTATCTCCAAAAGAATGGGATTGTAGGAGCATAATTACATCAGGGAGATAATACTGACCAGGTACAGTTCACTGAGGAAGTCATTTCTCTCTGGAAGAAACCTGGACCCTGGAATTTTCTGGACAGAAATCCACTAAAACAGCTGTGCGCATTTTAGAAGGGAGTCTCCTGTCCAAATATTTTACATATAGGAGGTCTGATCTCTGACCTTTCGAGTCATCTGCCTTCAGGAGGGCCTGAACGATGTTCTACTGCAAAGCGAGGCTGGGCTGGCAGCTTGAGGGCCACAGGGAGCAAAGGGGAAGGACTCTCTGTTCTGACAACTCTGAGGTATGACCACAGAGCCAGCATGGGGCAGAGAATGTGAAAATGTCCCTGGAGCGTTTTGCAAGAGCTGTTCACGGAGGAAAATACCACCGTGAGCAGGGCAAGACACCGAGTTGCGGCAGCCCGAGCGCCGCGGTGTGAGCCCAGGCGCAGGGCAGAGGATGCAGCCGGGGGAGGCACCCGGCCCCGGGAGCTCTCTCACAGCCTGCGCCCGGCACCTGGGCAGAGCACATGAGTTATACAAGCTATTAACTTCTAACACATGGTGTAATAAATAAAGATATGATGCACATACAAGCAAGAACCTTTTCAGTGTTTTTGCACACTTGAAAATAGGGAAGAGCTCTATTTTTAGAAGAAAAGTAAGAAAGAAATGCAAAGTGGATTAACCACCGTATTGGTTCCATTGAAAACCAAAGGTAACCTGCTTGCTGGCTCACCTCAGCCCGGGGCCTGGCTCTCTACATGGAACAACACGGCAGCAGAGGCACTCGTGCAGGCTCCTGCATCAGGATTTCCCTGTGTTCTCCCTGCTGGCTCTGCCTACCTCCTATGGGTATTCACGGCAATAGCAAATGCACTGGGATCTTCCACTCCGCTGCCACACTGTGCAGTATGAAAGTTAACAGCCATCAGGGTATTTTTCATATTTTTTTAAGTGCTTATTTCTCCTTGCCGCTTAGATCTTACAATCTCTCTCAACTAACTAGAAAAGTCCCCACTGTTTCAAGCTCTCTAGAAGACTCTTCTAGTTCAAAGAGTTTTCTCATAGTTACTTTGTTGGATGGAGGGGGACGCACTCTCTGCCCCAGGTGATGTTCCAGCAACTTCCTGGCTTTCCAAAGGGATGTGTCCCAGCTTAGGCAACCTAAGGGAGCAGGCTTGGATGTGAGTTTGCAAGGCAGCATCGTCGGATCTTCTCTGTGCTGCCCTGGTAGTGTAAATGCTGCTCTATGAACATCAGGTTTGTCTGGGTTTTTGCCTATTCACATTCAGTAATGCCCGCATCAACCACTGAGGTCACCTCACTCAACAGATAACCCTAAAAGGACAGAAGAAAAGGAAGTTTTTGGCCCCCAATTCAGTGTCTTCCAGGTTTCCTCGTCACCCTCTAATTCCATTCTGTGATTACAGTGGAACTAATCATTCCGAAACACAAAGGGGTTTAATTTCCAATAAGGGGCACTCCTAAAAAAGTAAAGCTCATTTCCACCAGTCTAGAAATGAAAATCTTAAATGCTTTGAAGGTCAAATTCTGCTCTCAGACACGTGATTTAACTCACAGAACTGGACAGAGTCTTTCAGTTTGTTGCTGAAATTTCAACAATGTTAAAGAGAACTTGGGCCAAGGCTGAATTTTCACCCTCTGAAGTGCACCTGCCCATCTCAGAGCTGCACCTGCCTCTGAATAAAGTCCAAGGACTACACCAGTTGCCAATGTAACGTAATCCCTGCGGATAACTTAAGAGTGCTTTGCAGCGAAGAGCTGCTCCACGGCCCGTGAGCACCAGCAGAGCCTGTCCCCGAGCTTGTAACTGGCCTTGGATTGGTCTCTCTCTGTGGAACCCAGGCTGGATAACATTAACTGGGCAGTATTTTCACCCCGATAGGCCTAACAATAGCTTTTCCACCAACAGATATTCTTTTGGACAACTGCAATTACATTTTCAGTAATCTGAGCTCTGTTCTAACCCGGATTTATAGTCACGTGCAAACCATCACTCACGTGCTTCAATAAAAGGCATACAAACCATGGCAAGAAAGCGTGATAAAGTAACCAGGGTATCAGTAAGGGACAGGCTTAACTTGAAGAGGGCGATTACCTTATCGCTAACGATCACATAATGGAATATTCTGGCGCTGGGCGCGCTGTCTCGGCGTTTCAGCGGTGCAAGGAGCCTCGCGCCGTGTCTGCTAAAGCGGTGGCGGGTGCAGAGCTCCCCCAGCCCCACGTGGCACCCGCCACCCGCTGTGTGGCACGGTGTCACCTGCCTGCACAGCAGAGCCATTGCTAAGCTCAGTGCACGCGGGTGCACGGGCCCCGGACTCACTTCAAGGGTTTTGCCAGCGTGGAAGGACGGCAGATCTGGGGGCCAACCTGCTGTCAGCAGAGTCACCCCTGCAGACCGATGCTTCATCACCCACTCGCCTGTAATTAGGCCGTGCGACTGAGGCTGATGGAAAACGGAAAGCACGGTGCGCAGATGAGGCATTTTCAGAAGGTATTGAGGGAGTTCATCTACTGACCACAGCCCAGCTGAAGGCACAAGAGTTTCATCATCGCTTTTCACTGGGCTCTGGACCCAGCCCCTGCTGCAGAATGGTGTCCTCCAGAAAAACAGGACTTAACAGAAAGGCAGGACTAAAGAGAAAAGTGGGACTTCTGCGACTCCTCCATCACCCACAAGGAGGCATAAAAGGAGTATTTGCTTTTCTGCTACACATTGTCATGTGCACAGAAGTTACATTAATGCATGTGAAAGGCTCTGTGTTACATACGCACATGTTACTAGCTTAGGGTTTTGCTCTGCTCTGGGCGAATAGCTCTGCTCTGGATAGCATTCGCTCAAGAAGGCAAATCCACTGGGAACGATGGCATTGGAAAGCCACAACATTCCCATAAGGAACTGTCTAGAACTTGGGCTAGTGACTAACAACACAGCTGACAGACTAGTGCTCAATGTGAAGCGCTACTGCTTTCTTTTGGACATGGGAAGACATCTTTTCCTCACCTTGTACAATGTTAATAAAAATTGTTGCAAAAAACTCTTCCCCCAAATTGTCCTCCTTTGTTGGATTCTCGCTCGGTCACCCCTGCATGCGAGGCCAGGCTCTGCAGCCCTCTCCCCTCTTGTGGAGTTGTCCTCCTTAGCTAGGCCAGATGGGAATTCCAAACGAAACCAACAGCTCTAATTTACACTGGACCTTGTTTCCAGTTTAATCAAGGGGATTTTGGCCACTGCATTACATAAAGACAAGCTACAATTCCTAAAGCCCCATTTTAGAAGGCACTGACTTCTCATCTTGTTTTGCGCACTCATCTCCAAGCCGTCTTGCAGGGTGCAGCCATCGTCTCCAAAGATCAAACACTAAGGATCGATATTCCATGGATCTCTGTAGAACAGCGACTGCCTTAGCGTTTGCTGAGAGGTAAAGGTGTTCAGCACCTCTGAAAAACAGTCTGCTTAAACGTGCAACTACATAAAGGCTTAAAGATAATTTGGTTATTTTGAAAGTCCCACTATGCCCTTAACACCCCTGTAAATCTGACCCCATTGCTCCCATTTTAAGCACTGAGGTTTGAGAGTTTGGGGGTATGAAAGTGGTTGAGAGCCTGAACAGCGACAAACTTTAAGACATCTAATTTATAACATACTTATAAAATTGTCTGACTTCACGGAAGGTGCCAAAGCATATAGTTTTTTCATGGGAAATCACATTTGAATTCATGTTCAGTGATGAGTGTTACAGTCTCAGTTGTCCCAACCTCCTTTGGCTCACTAGAAAAGGAGGATGTGTATTTTAAAAAGTATTTTTTTAAAAAGAATGGGCCCAACTACCTACAGTAGATTCCCGATAAATAAAAAACCATTTCCACCATGAAGTCACACTGTGCCAGTTAAAAAGATGTCAACATTAAGAAAAAATGACCGTTTTGACATGAAGAAAAAACAACACACATAAGCCTTAGCACTGCTATACATATGTTTATGCTTATTGCTCTGGATTTGTTGGAATTTAACAGGCTTTTAATGGCATCATTTTGGAAATGGTTCTGCTTAAAGGAATGCCTGTGTGTATACATTCCTTTGAACAGCTCGTGTACAAAAATTAACCAACCTGCATCACCAGTATCACCCAGTATTTGCTCCTTTGCTGGAGCAATGATAGTAAAAATTTCAAAGAAAAGGTTGAGTTTCCTACTGTAGACTAAGAGTGGAACATCTGAAAGGCCAGCATGAAGGCATTCATCAAATGCTGAGTTTAGTGCCACATGGCATTAGGTTTCACTTAAACTTTTGGTGGTCTTTCCCGGGGCAGGTGGCAGCAGTCCTTCGCACACAAACAGTCCACGGTTTGAGCTCAGTGTGGAATCCAGTACGCATAGAGTCCATTCAATATATGTGTTAAGTAAGATAGCACCACGACCATTGTACAAGTATAAACACATAGTCCCTACCTTCATATTGCCTGTAAGGAAACGGTGAACATGGTCACTAAAAACAACAAAAAAAAACAGAAAAAAATGGCTGTCTGCTTATGAATGACAAATTCTTTAGCTTAGTGCACTGGTGTCTAAAATGATACTCTGTCATTTTTAAACTGTACCACATGGTCCCCAAATTTAGAGCTAATATGTCCCCCTTTCTATCCTCTAGCATGTTGCAAAATAAACAGGATTGTATTAACTGCAACCTGATAGTTTTTTTTTTTTTAACACAATAATGCAATTTCTTTCAATGTGCTATAGCCCTCTGAAGAACACACATCTCGGTAGCAACCGCCCGGGCAGCACGCTACATACATTAACCAGAGGTGAGCTGAGTCTGGAGGCATTTTCTTCCTCAGCTTCAGGCGTGGTGGCGGGTACTGAAGCAATAGCACCTGCACTCAGTGCCCTCCTCAAAACTGCCAAGATTCACAGTAAGAAAAGCAACAGCGGTGGGAAGAAGCAAGAGTCACACTTCAAACTGTTCTCTGTAAAAAATCATGGGAGCTGTATGTCTCCTCCATGCTGATGAGATCCTTGTGTGAGTGTCGATATTTATATATATATATATATACACACATATATATGAGTGAGATGAGTTTTCATCCATTGGAAGCTTATACTTGTTGCAGTCAGTGCATTGTTCAACAAGGCTCGGGGACTGCTGATGTAAGATTAAGTCCTTCTTTCTTCATTCAGCAATTAACCAGATTGCTGCTTTGTCTGATTTAATTTTATAATCCTCAGAGGGTTTAAAGAGATCTGAAGCACCTGCTTCTGAAATAAGCACGTATATTTTTTGCTTTTTTTTAAATACTTTTTCATTCTTTTTTTGCAGTACCATTGTTCTCCATGCTCCTGGGTTTCTTATATTTTCCTTCAGAGGCAAAAGTTATAGTGATCCTGACGCAGTTCGGGCACAGCCACAAACACTTTGTCCTTCCTCTGTCTCTTAGTTAGAAAAGCATCTTCGCGAACACAGTTCTGTTGATTTCAGAGGATGAAGCCAGTTCATCCCTCACGTTAGGCAGTCAAAAAAAAACAAACAAAAACCCAAACAAAACAAATTGTCTAAATCCCAAACAGGCATCTTTGGAATCAGTAGTGCAAAATGTTTACGCATTTTTTTTTCCTTGACCTACTGCAATAACCTCTTAGTCTTCAAGTCTTTCCTAAAATAGTGGATCTGCAAAGTTAAAACATAAGAACAACGATAAGAACAAAGCGTAAATGTTTTACTGTTGTTTGTTTCTATTAAATCACTGCCTTTATTACACCAAACCTCTTTACAAGTCACGTAGACTGTGGGAATAGCCAATTAACCCGGGGCATTTTTCATCTATACAAGGTCTCTTTTGTAGAGATAGAGAACTGTAAAAATGCACTAATGCAGGGGTTTCTTTAAATGGCGGATAACTTGGATGAACATTAGATTTTACCAGTGCTGCCCCCAGCTCTGTAAATCAGTTGCACACTGAAGAGGCCTCCATCAGAGGTCACGTCTTAAGTGCCACCGTTTTACAAGTGTCCAGCCCAGTCAGGAGGTTCCCTGCCCATCGGTGCCGCACTTTGGAGGGACTTCACAAATGAGCTGCTGAAAGGAGTGCTTACCTTAAGGATTTCCACCTGTCTTTTTCAGTCTGGTTTTCCGGACTTTCACTTTCATAGGAAGCCAGGTACAAACCTGGGAATGATAAAGATGAGTTATTTCAACAGGGGCAATAACCTCTCTGCTCTTTGTTGTCTTGGCCCTGTGGATTTCGTCTATTCTTGTTACTGTCCCACACAATAAATTGAATCTGTAAAACCTCCATGTTCCATCAGGTAGCTGTAGTGAGCAGGACACTCATGTTCAAAACATTTCTACCTTTGGAAATTTGTTGTACTAATCTTGATGGAACAGGAGATGAGCCCAAAACTAAAAACATTAGTAGGAGTTTGCTGCAACAATATTGAGCAGTTAAATTCTCTCTGGTCTTGAATGCAGAAATCCACACCTATTTATTCCATCAGAATATCAATCAGAGGTGCTTTCAGAACATTAAAAAAAAAAAAAAAAAAGAGAGAGAGCGCGAGCTGACAGCTAACCCAACTCTATTACATTAAGGATAAATCATGTTAAGCAACAAGAATAATCTCCTTCAGCAATCTTCCCATGGCATCCTGAAAGGACACAACCTCTCCCTCAAGATAAAAATGACTTAGAGAAGCCAAAACAGGAGCACAGGAATGGAAAAGAGTTTTGTTGTTTCCCCCCTCTGAAAATCTTTGCACTCTGTGCTGCATTTTATGGTGCCAAGATATGTTTAAGCTGCAGAGTCTCCTTGGCACAAGCTGGCAGGGCATTAACATCTCACTGTCTTCACAGACTTCTTAAAAGTAGGTTGTGATTTGTGTTCACACAAATTTCCTCTTTTGATTATTTAGTTATCCTTTATTCTTTAATGCTAGAATCAGTATTCAATATTCAAAGCACTGCTATAATTCAAGAGTATTTTAATATTTAAGAGTTGGCCTGCTATTCCTTCACATTATGTCTAGCACAGTGCAGCTGTACTTTGCATAACAGCGCTGCTCTCTTTAGTGTGTTCTCCCAGTTTTTATTTGGGGCAGCTCTTCCTGAGCTGCTCTCCCCTTCGGCTAAGAGGAGAGCAGTGACTTCTGCAGAGGGCATCTCCCGAAAGCACCATGAATAGTGGAGCACATGGGGGCGAGAAACGGCGAGCACCACCTGAGATACCCCTGTCTTTACCGTCTGTTCTTCAAGAGCCTAAATACAGAACTAAAGTACTTGTCTTCTTTCGATACATAGTACTTTAATCACATTAATTATTCCACTTTGGCAGTCATTTCTCTTGGGATTTAAGCAGGATTTTTGAGACTGCGTGTCGTCCTCTGAAGTGGTCTATGGAATAAAAGCTGTCTGGTCTGATTAACATGAATGGCTACATAAAACTGCCTATAGAATCAAAAGGAAAAATAAACCCAACACCAGTTTAGCTTATGGGAACAGAGCTTTAGACAATATCTCTGTGTGACATAATACACCAAGAGGCAACTGACATCAACCCATATGAAATGACGCAGTTTGACATGCTGACTACTAAACAGAAACAGAAAAGAGGCCAGATAAGAAGGAAAAGATGATCAGAAAAATGATTTCAGAACAAGGCTTTCATTAGCTACAGTTTAAATTAATTACTAGGAAAAAAGAATCTTAAAAATTACTCTGTAGGTAACATTTCTGTGCTGCTGTAAAGGAGGTCAGCTGGACCGGCACTGCCCTGAGCTCTGCTGCTGAAGAGCTGACAGTGTCAGTTTGCAGAAGAGATTAGTCCCGGCTCCATCACTCTCTTAACGAGCTTGGCTAGGGGACAAGTGGCATCCATGGCAGTCCATGACATGGTTGTGTGGCCTCTTTTCTTGCCTACAAAAGCAAGGCCATCACAGCAACTTACTACACAGTGCCTCCCAGAGACACTCTGGACAAGGGAAAAGCAACCAGACAGCAACTTCATGAGCTGGAAGGCAGTATTTGTGTATTGATAGACTGGGGTCAAACAAGCTGCAAGGATTAGGGTGTTAATGAGTGGCGATGAAGAGACATATTTTCATATACAGGCTCTTACCATCCTCAGTAAAAATGGGAGCAGTGTGCAAGTAGTGGATGATGTTTGCGTCCTGCTCAAAGGGACATTCCACTTGCTTCCAGGTTATAAATTCTCCTACTTGCTTAGCCAGTTCCAGAAATTTCTGTAAAATAAAACCATTCCATCAAGTTACATCTGAACAGACCAGGATCCAGGATTCCTCATGTCAGTCACGGGGATATTAAGGAAAATAATGTGGTATCTCTGTAGATGGGTAGTTTATGCTGTAGTTTATTACAGCAGAAAGAGGCAGGAAAGGGTGTGCTACGTGTCTTTTTACGGGTAGTCTCAGTTGGTACTTGAATAAAAATGCATCCATGAACATGTTACAGATTACACATATGTACTTGAGAACAGAGGGCATAAACCTGGATGGGAGAGGAAGAAGCAGGGTTTAACAGAAATACAGAAAGCAGAATGACTCCAACCCCTTCAAACAGCAAACATGCAGAGGTGTTCTGGTGTAATTTAAGGGATGTTGAGCTCAATATCCTATTTATTACTCACCATCTCACAATGTCAGGAACTAAAGGAGAAATTTAGTGCAACAACAGATGTGCTGAAAGAGTAATTTACAAAACACCTGAGAGCTGAAGAACTGTTTTCTTGATGACACTGGGCAGTTCTTTTGGAAGCACCTAATCTTTGCAATGATCTTTGCACAGTGTATAAATCTTTGCAATGATTTTTGCACGATGTAAAAAGTCTGAGCACCTGCACACTGCAGTTAGCAACAAGTAGCACTAGTGTGAACCCAGCCTCCCCAGCACAGACCTGGGATTACGCAGGAGACATGACTAATATTAACCTAGTGCCAGGCCTGCAGGGAGAATGCAAGTCCTTGTAGGGGAGTTAATGGCAATTCTTTCATGTAAAACAGCAGGCAGGAATTAGCACACTCTGATCCTTACACCAGGAGCATGACTTTTACCTCGTGAACTGATTTCTGTCTGTATAGAGCACTTTATAGTGCCTTGTTTATTAGTGTTTACAGAGGAAACAGTTTTTCTCGTTTTCTGGGGAAGTCACCTCCTCCTCCAAGCCACTATGTAGAATCATTTATACTGCTGACTCTACACTTCCATCAGCCAACCCACACGAAGCGAGTCAGGATCTGTCGTTCACTCAGCACAGGAAAACCCCGCAGCTTGGTTTTTGATGTTTGCAATGTTTATATAAAATATGCTTTTTATTTAATTTTTTAAGACAGTCTACGATTAGTTTGACCTTCAAGCAGTCACTCAAGACTGCCCATTTTGGCACATCCAGTCTTTGTCAGTCTGCACTGAAAGTACAGGGAAGTCTTAGATAGTGCTATCAGAATGGGAAAGAAAAAAAAAAACACATTTTTTAGATCTTACTTCAAAGTTGACGTGTCCATTTGGAAGGCGATTGGCACATCCTTCATTCAAAAAATAAATGTCTTTGATCAATAGGCTGAAGAAGGGGATCACAATCTGTGAAGAGAAATGGCAAAACTATTATCCTTCCAGCACAGTATTTTCCCTGCATGAAAGAAGAACTCAATCAGGAAAGAAAAGAAAAAAGAAATATTAACTTTTCAGTGTGCTGTGCCCTTAAAAAGCAGGCTAGTGAAAGGCAAACAGAAGGGCAGCAGGGTACAAAGACACCTTCAGCAATCAGGAGCTGACTGTACTCTGGAATAAATAGGCTCTGAGCACAATGACAGAGTAGAATGACTAAGAAAATACTCATAACCCAGTTTCTTAACTCTCAGTGTATCAGTAGTGTCACTGAGCATAGAAAGAACAAAATTAAACTGCAGATCTTTCCTCTCCCTGTTGAGGCCTTTGTCAGTAAAGATGTCCAATAGACAAATCAAGGGATTCAAAGACATTTGCAAACCTAGAGAACAGCAAGGGAGGAAATACTTAGCATAGATACACTTAGTTGACCACTATTGTTCTAGAACAAGGAAAGATGGAATAATAACATTTAGTGGCCAAGGACTTATCTACAGACATGGTTTATCACCAAGAACAGCTGCATTTTCAACAGCTCCATTCACTGCTTTCTCCGGACTCATGAACCATGAATCTGCCTTTGTAGTGCCTGTTTAGTATAACCTGCCTCTCCAAAGCAACCTTAGAGGGCTGCATTGAAAATACACAGTTTATTGAAAGGAAAGGGCCAAGAGTAGGCAGAGAGACCTTCGCAGCGTGGAAAATAAGCCCTAGGCGTCATTCAGGGCGAGCTGGCATATATTCCTGATCCTTCTATAACCTATCAGAGGCAGATCTTGCTTTGTTATAGAAAAGATCTACTTCAACATTAAGGTAAAACTCTTGAACTTAAAGGAATTGCAGCAGGGATAAATTCAATGCCAGATGCAACCCAATATTCAGATCTGAGTCTTCGCGTCTCCTGTGTGCTGCTACTGAGATAGAAAAGGCTGACGGGGAGAGTTTGGGCACCCAGCTCTGTGAGCACTTTCCTGCAGCAGCCAGGTCTGGTTTTAAGCCTGTCAGCACAGACGTAACCCCCACGAACAGCCAGGAAAGCACGTTGCATAGTGCTACTGAGATAGAAAAGGCTGACGGGGAGAGTTTGGGCACCCAGCTCTGTGAGCACTTTCCTGCAGGAGCTAAGTCTAGTTTTAAGCCTGTAAACACAGACTTAGCCCCTATGCAATGTGCTTTTCTTGCTGTTCATAGTGGGGTTTCCACATGTTTCCGCTGGCCTGTCTGCAGGTTAACCAAGTGCAGCTCGTTAAGCACGCACCGTTCAAACACTCCTGGCCCACAGGGCCGGCCACGGGAGCTGGCGACAGCAAAGCCCTCGTTCCCTTCAGTACTTCATGTGCTACAGTGATCCGTCGCATGCTGGACATCAGCTGCAGTGGGATCTGCGCTGGACCTCGAGCAGGGCAGCAGCTGCTGTTTCCAGTCTGCAGCCTTCATGTTGCAACAAGGAGCGTGAGCAACTCACAGATGCTCAAACCCTCGCTGGGGGAAGACCCCGTCAGGCCAGTGGTTATGCTCACTGCGAGGTGGAAAGCTAAAATACCTCCAGCTAAAACACCACATGCAGGGAATTGCTCAAAACTTCAATTTCTGTCAGCTTTTCTATGGGGTAGATAGGGACAAACTCTCTAATGGCAGTACAAGAGCCACGGAGCCATTGGCATTACCCTGGCCTACGACCCTGCTCCAGGAAGGGACTGGGGACAAAACCACCTCAGTACTTCGGACCCAGCCCTGGCAAGGGCCGAGCCCTCCCGCCGCACTCAGCTGGGCTGATTTCTTGTGTCAACCTGGGGCAAATGGGCTTGAGGGTCACTTTTATATCACCCAAACCAGGTGAATCAACCTGAGGTAAAGAATGCAGTTGAGCGCACGGTTTGGTTTCTACCAGAAGGGCTGATGCTCGGTCACGGTTGCGGCAGCGCTCTTACCATATATTAACCACCAGCTAGGAATCACTGCCAGGGGCTGTCCAATATTTCTGTGCAGACCCATGCGAGCTTGTTCTGCCTGCTCTGCACTGCTGGGGAGCCGGGTCCCCAGCGCTGGTGGTACTAAACATAACCCTTGCTGGGAGGAAGGTGTATGGATGCGGGCCCCGTGCCACGCTGATAGAGCCACACAGCCAGCAGGCAGCTCGGAGCATGAGTAGAGCTCGTGCTCATCTGATCCAAATGGGAGCCAAGAGATCCCCTAGGATGCCAGGTCTCCATGCACGTTTCCACGGGATTCTGTCTTTGGGTCATCATTTATTTCCCCAGTAAGTTTCCCCTGCCTGCTTTGTTTTCCGGACTTCTGTAGTAAAAGCAACAGAAATGGATAGAGCTGCACTTTAATGCTGGCTTTAATCCAGCCACTTTGCTAGCATGAAATCTGGGCTAGTGCCAGAAACTCCTATTTCACTCCCTTTTGATGGCTCATCAGGAAAGCTGCCTCCTGCGGAGTGAAGGAAGCAACAGGACCGGGACCATTCTCCTGCACCAGCGCACGGTGCTGCCCCGTGCACGCTCCCAGCCTTCCAGAGCCATCCAGGGAAATGGCACCTGCACATGCAGTGATTCCCAGTGCAGTGACTTAATTTGGGGAATGACACAGGTCTGCTGACTGCATAAATAAAGCCAGCCCTAATGCCTGCCTCTGGATTCTGCATGGAACAGAACCCTCTGTCTTTACGAGGTCTCTCACTGGGCTCTATGGCAAGTTAATTTGTGCCTATTTGTTGCATCGCACGGCCTGGAGAGTTGCATGGGGATGCCCTCCTAGAGGCTGCTCCTGAGCAAACACAAATATCCCAGTTGGGTCATTTACACCCTGGACTGTGGGATGCCCACGTGCTACTGGTTCACCCTATTTCCTTGGGGATATCATTTGGCCCCGAGCTGTGTTTCTGTTTAAACGCTGCACAAACTCAGCAGCCAGGGTAGCAGCCCTAAGGAAATGAAAGCAGTGACATTTCTGGTGAAGTCTCCAGCTAAACATTAGCTCTCTCGTGCAGGGTGTCTTCCTGCAAGACGTAAGGCACAGCACAGTCTATCGGTCCGTGATGAGGACCGAGGAGCTCCTTCCAGAGCTCCTTCCTACTCCCGTGCATGGGGCCCTGCAGCCTCCACGTGCACTTTGTGGTGGCTGCTTGTTGAGAAGAGGCTGGAGGAGACTGGGGTCTCTAACTGTTATAAGGCTGGTCCAGTTTGAACATGAACACTTTGCTTCAAAAGGCAAACTTTGCTAAGAACTTGTCACGAAATGAGGTAACATTTTAGATTTAAAATGTGATCATATTCTTGCAATTTTATCCATTTCAGTAAAACAAATAGGCAGGAATCTTGCTTATAATAGGCAACAAAATTTCTTAATCCCTAAAGCAAAAATTAGAAGGTCTGCTGTATGTGTCACTGTAATATACTCATCACGATTAGTTACAAGTCATCTTAAGCTAATACATAGGTGCACAAAGGAAACAGAGTATGGAAAATCTTATGTAAAATAGATTCCTTTCAATCTAGAAACCTCTTTTTCCTTAGTATTAAATATTAAACTAGCTGGGATAGAGAAACATCAGAGATTGCTACCTTTCACAGGAAATTAAATCAGACAGTAAAGCAGCTGGCTCAGATAGTGGATTGTCACAGAAGCCCTAGACTGCAGATGCACCTCAGAATGGCAGGTCCTAGCTGCAGCACTGGAGAGTTAAAGAATTTCTCTGCTGCTTACAACCATCCAAGGCATTGCCTCCTCTTTGCCTAGGAAAGTGCTTTTCAGAACAATTCTGCACACTCCCAAGGGAGCTGAGTCAGCCCCCGACCAGATTCTGATCTCATTTTGCTGTAACGCTGCAAGTTTCCATTCGCTTCAGCAGATTTACATCAGCTTTACGGCAGGGAGGGATCGGCGTCTGGACTGGCTCCTCTAGCAAATGACTGTTCAGTTCTGTATTATGCTTGCAGATGCAGTATCTACTTTGCCTTAGGTTTGTTCTATGCAGAGGCTGTCCACTTTCAGATGCATACAATTGCAATGTTAAAAACAAACCCACTTACATAACAGAGCAAAAATAAAGAGAACCAAGTGGAGAAATCAAAAAGGAAATGACCAAGAAACACACCAGGGCACAAACAGTGCAAGATTCTGCACCAAGACCTGATCTGCCATAAATACTGATAAAACGCTTGAATTCTTGCTCAGCAACATGACAACAATCGAATGAAATGAAAATTCTCGAGGACAGAATTTATCCAGACCTGCTGCACTGGTCAGACCAGACGTGCAGTGTTACTTGTAGTAAGTCATCTTTCCCTAACGTACATAGAGAACCCCCATCACCTCCAAGTGCTGCACCCTTTGCTCTCCATCTCAAATGACACTAAATGCAGCACAGTCTCTGCACAGAGACACTGGTGGACATAGTTCTAAAAATCACTCTTCCCCCGTGCCTGCTGTGTAGACACTCCATAGCAAGACAAAGCTTTCTAGCCCAGAACACCTCTTGCAGCTGGGAGCTGTTTGGTCTCTCAATCCAGACAAAGTGGGTTTTCAAGGGATGCTCGCAGCAAAGAAGTGCTCCCTGCAGTGTGTCCCCTGCCTCGCGCCCCAGTGTCTGAGCAGCCAGTCCACAAAAGCTCTATAACCCCTTTCAGACTCCCCTCAGCCACAGACTTATATTTCTGCTCCAGCTAGTGGTGCACTATCCTTGGATGTGGAAGCAGGAGAGCTGCTCATCCCAAGTACTTGCAGCCCATGCCTCGGCTGCTGAGCCCAGTGTGTCGCTCCCTGCCCCATCCGTGGGGATCTCCGGGAGCTGCAGTCGCATCCCGGGAGCTGCCTGGGAACTGCGGATGCTCCCTGGGAGCTGCTTCACCTCCCGGGAACTGCAGTCACTCCTACCTTCTCCCTGTTGCTGTGCGCAGTGAGGGACCTGTGAGCAGCTCCCCGCAGCGCCGTCCGGTAGTTGTAGAAGTTCCCAGTAGGATCCATCTGGTGCTAGATCCACAAGAGAAGACACTTGGGTTAGAAAGTGAGCAGGGTGCTCCAAAGACAGCTTTGCCCATAGCCTCCCAAACCCCAACTGAACCTCGCCTGCATCCTTGGAAAAGCTACACATGTGAAAATCAGATGTGTGATCCAAGGATACAACAGCTCTAGGAGCACAGGCCGTGGTTGTTTGTACCTCTGATTTTATATTAATAAATGACTGAGTTTTTATTTGGACACCATTTTATTTGTACAATGAGGTGCCACAGTTGGACCACAGACAGGAGGACTGTGCATTTCAGAGAGGCCAACGCCTGGTTCCTGCTGACAAAACTCCCGATTCCCCTTGATGCATCATCTGCTTTCCTCATTACTCGCTCGGCACCCACAGCCAGCATCTTGCCCTCTACCTGTGAAACATGTCTACAAGCATCTCACACATGATTCACATATCAAAAAAAAAAAAAAAAAAAAAAAGCCTTTTGCTTGTCTTTTTACCTCAAGAATGAAAAATTTTGCTGTTTTCACTTTTGACCAAGTCTTCTTTAGCCTGGAAACCGGACTCATGTTCATTCCAGCTAGGAGGGAGGAAGAAGAAAAACGACAGTGAGTGCCATTCAGATATTCCCTTTTCACCCTGACAGACGATGGAGAGCTCTAGAGCAGCAGTACTTACAAATGATTGCCATCAGCGAATTAAAATTCCCTATGTTAAAACACTCTCGGGCGACGTCAATGAAGAACTCGATGACTTGCGCTCGCTGTTTCTTTTTTGCAGGCTGCAAATTAAAACAAAAGCTGTAATGAGCGTATATAGCATTAGGGAGCACCCCTGCTATTGTTCAAACAGTGGGTTCAGCCCTTCATGAGGGCAGGATTTCACATCCATGTAAGAACAGCTTTTTTTCTCCCAGAAAGACCTTGTTTCAATGCATTAAATCCCTTCTGCTGCTCTGGGCCTTTTAAGAAGGAGGTCGAGTCAAATGGTAGTTTGCATTTTCAAACCCTATGTTCATTGGGCTGGAACACCCTACCTTTCCAAACAGCAGTGTGTTTGAGCCACAGGCAATCTGGGCTGCTTAACCCATTACCATTCCTCCTTTTCAAAGTAGTAAACATTCGGTTCATTTTGATGGGATCAAGTTAAAAATAAAACAAAAACAAATGAAAACACTACCACGTTAAAAAACTTTAGTCACAACTACAGTAATGGACAACAAGACAAAGACCCAGGCAATGAAATTCACCTGCAGAGCAAAGCTTTAGGCAGACACATAACAGATACTGCTCCACTACAATTTTTGCCAAAAGAAGTCACACAGGGTAATTTAAGGCATTTTTTCCCTCTCTTTTTCCCTGCAGGGTTCATTAGTCCACCCTGTGCTCCTACTACATCAAGAGAACTGTGTATCCCCTGTGTGTTGCCAGCTCTTTTTTGCAATGTGCTCATCATTTATCAGGTCACTTCTGCGAGTGAGATACTCCTACCCGTCACTGCCTGGTGCTTGGCTAGCTCCTAAGAAATAATCCCCAGGTTTGCTCATTAACCGAGCACCTCAAACAGCCACCCCAAGCGGGTGCTAAAACACAGCCCCGCACGTTTTACTTACCATGCAGATCTCCGTTGCTACGAGATAGCAGAGTCTATTGAACCATTTCACGTAGGCCTCAAGGTTACTTGTCTTCTTCTGTTCGCTGAAACAAGTCTAAGGAGGGAGAAGGACGGAGAGACATTTAACTTGCAGTCAGCTGAGTGCCATGATACGCGCTACGCAACGGTAATCACTTTGTCACATCTCTGTGATGCCCTCGGGGTTGGTGCATTAAGGGCACAGTTCAAAAAGTCAGTGGGTAGGTGGGCGGCGGGTGGCTTTAGCCGAGTATGTCACTGTGTCATCCACATCAGCGGGTGGAAAACGGCCCCATTTTGCCCATGGCAAGTGCTCAGCAGAGCTCTGTGCACTGATCCTTGCTCAGTGGGGTATTAACAGGCACTGCAAGATCCACAGAGCAGCACCAATATGCAGAAAAATTAAACAGGACAAGCGCAATCTTGCCAGCATGTTCAGCTGGACCCTTCCATTTTAGGACCTTCTTCATGTTCGTAAACGCAATCACCGGCAGCCCCTTTCTGGAGGGAATAGCCCATAATTCAGCGAGGTGAGCAAAAGGTGAGCAAGAGACGGAGTTGCTTCTTTATGGGAAAAGAAAAAACATTTCCCTTGTGCTCTTGAGCGTTCGGGATAATTCGCTTCTGACGGCTCCGTCTTGGCAGCTGCTCCCAAGCCGGCCACTTACATGCACGAGGGACTTCATCAGAGAGGGTCAGTATAAGCAGCACATTCTCATTTTTTTATAGAGAATTTTATATAATCGTGCACTGCTGTGGACTGTGGGAACAGACAGTTGGCTGAATTGTTCCAGTTCTTTTGACTTCAACAGATAACTTGACTTCTGTGGAGGTTTGGCAGTTCACCCAGCCCAAAGATGCTGCTGGGGATCATGAGAATCCCACTTCTTTTCCCAGTCCTAAATCCTGAGAAAATGCTAGGACTGGCCGCTCTTTAGATTTCACGTGATTTATTTAAACATTCATTAACATCCACTAGAGGGTATCAGAGAATACTGAATTTTTGTTTTAAGATGAGCATTTCCCAGAGCTGCCATAAATACAGGCCGCTAAGAAAACCACAGTGCATGAACACAGATTCCTTAATGCCAATAGGAATGCTCATACTGCACAAGTTAAATACCTAAAAACCTTTAAGGAATGTTGACTAATATAATACCCAAGGTAATTAAAAAAATACATATTCATTTATGTTCAAAAACAGAAATCACAGAAATCATGGGGAAAGTCTTAACAAGCCTAAAATTCCTAGCTACTTTATGACTAAATTACAAGAGCCTTGTTGTAGTTTTTGCTTTATTATTGAGGCCCTTATTAGGTGGAAGATGCTGCCTTGGATTGGGATTTCAAAGGCAGTACAGTGATGCATCCCCTGCTTCTGCCCCTGCTCTTTGCCCTGTTATTAAGGACTTCATTGAAGTCACAGGTGTGGTACTGATTTGAACTGTATATTCCCATAATATTTCAAGAAAACTCTTTATTTTTCTTGGTCTTTCAAGATGATTTGCTCTGATATGCCAACCTACTATTGCTTTCAGGCTCCCTGCTTTTCTTTCAGGCTCTTTGCTTTAGTCCTTCCTGTCCACAATAACTGATGTTTTCCTACGTTTACTTCATAACCTTAATTCCTCTTTACGTCTCAATACTCCTCTGTGCTGGCGCCACATTCTCATCCTCCCAAGTACAACATGATGACATGGAGGTGACAGAAAACGCAAAGCTCTTGTGCTGTAAGGACCAAGAAACACTAACCTAGTTGCTGCCTTCCAGCCAAGAGCACGTGCCCTGCCAGGAAGCCACTTCTTGAAGCTCACAAGTGACTCATTAAGCTCATTAATTGTGGCTTTCCTTGACAGAAGCGGCTGGCTGAAGGCTAGAGCAGCTCCAGGGCCTCTTCCAGGTGTGTCCAGCCAGTAACCAGTGTGGGGACAGTCAGGGGGCTGGAACCACCAGTAAGTGGCTCATGGTCAGGGTGGGTCATTCTCACCATGGACAGTCCAGCAGCTCCACACGGGAGCCCACGATTCCTCCTCCATCCTCTCTCCTTCCTTCTCCCAGCAGCAGGAGACTGCAGGGGCTGTTCTTGGGCACCGTGGTGTTGGGAACTAGCTGAGCTGCTCTTTTCCAAGTGACAGAAGAATGATTTTATTGCCATTAAATCTGAGCATAAAAGTTCCTTGATTCTATCTAAAATGAGGTGGTTTCTAGTTTGTCTTTGATATGCTGGTAGCTCCTATGGAGGCAGCAAAATTACTAATGGTAATTTGATACTAACAGTATCAAAAAGAGACAGAATTCTTCTCGCCCCAGGACTCTTGACTAAAATTTGACTTGTGGTGGCTAAGCTGATAATAGATGTCATTTCCTTAGTGATCAAAAGCTCCAACAGTAAAATTTTCCATTAAGAAAGTCTCTTTAATACTCATCTAAGCCCAAGAACGCATTTCCCTCAACACACATTTCTGTGAAGTTCTTTACTAATAATGACAGTTATTTTTATGGCACTCAGAGCTTTCCCATTTCTGACACATATTAGATATCTGAGGGTTCCTACATAAAGGACATGACCAGAATACCTGGAATACAGTTCTGCCCACTCCCCTCTCCCAGCAAACAAGTGCAAAATTTCCAGAATTTCAGTTAGAGGAACAGCCCAGTGCTGCACTTCTTATCCATCCATCCGTTTCTTCATCAATACAAATTATTTGTGTTGGACAGGACTATAAACAGAAGTATTTCTGTTATTTTCAGAATCAAAAGAAGAAATTCTGCCATTAATGTATGATCTCGGTGGGAGCCCATATGCAGTTCTGAGGATGAATTTTCCACTCCCTTTCTTTTCTGGCATTATATGAAATCTCAGACTTTCCCTCTCTGGCCAGGAACTGTTTTTCTTTAGACACTCATTGAAGTGCTGCTTCAAACCCCACTAGAATCAGTGGAAAGGCTCCAACTGGCTTCTCTGGACTTTGGATGAAGTCCTCGTCAGACACTCCGTTCCCTACAGTGCTCTGGGTTAAAACCTATTGTGTGGAGAGAGATGAGTATGTTGATTCATGACGCACTGACTCACTACTGTGGTGTCTGGGCACACACTATGGGCATTACATCACGGCCAAAGTCTATGCGTCTCCATCACTGGGAACAGACATTCCCTGGTTCTGCACAGCCACAGGCCATCTGTCCCGATCAAAACACATTCGGAGGAACAATCCGGAGGCCAGGACACGGGGATGCCGGCTGCCTCCGGCTGGGACACATCCTCACCAGGAAGGAATGGCAAAGAGCTGCCAGTGAGGGAGCTCTATTGAAGGTGAGAATATTGGTGTCTGCCCACAGCTCTGCTCCCGCTTGACATGGGCCCCAGGCCCTCTGCTTTTGGATCTCGTCAGATCGGTTCCACGAGCTGGAACAAACGCGGCTACTGCAGGAGACATTTTGCACGCAGACAAATCATACCTTGGTGCCATCCAAAGCGTCTTTATGGACAAACGCCTGCACAAATTCCTCAGGTCCAATGTGACTTAGCCTTTCCTTTGAGAGGAGAAAAAAAGAGAGAGAGCAAGAATAAGAAAGTACCCCAGAATCTCTTCTGTTTCTTTTGGTAAGACACTCGTGTTATCTATCAGCTTTGAAAGGGTGTCACTGAACTGGTAGACAGCCAACTAGCACCAGACATTAAAATTCATAAGAGCAATCAGAGTTATTTCAGCAGAAAGAGGAAAATGAGGATAAAAATGTCTTTTATTGACAAGGTGCAGTAAGGGCCCCTCGGCTGCACAGAGAAAGGTGCTGGATGCACAAGGGCCCATGTGGGAGCCAGGAGACCCCGGCTCTGTGCTTAGTGCTGCCATGGCCCTGCTGTGGGCGAGCATTGCTCCGCAGCCTTGCTTCCCAGGCGTTAAAGGGGCAGGAATGGTAGGAACGCTGCCATCTGGCAAGCAGAGCAATGCTGAGCTCCTCGGCACACGCGGTGCTCCGACCCACCTCCCTACCCGGGAAGCTCCGGTGGTGCCGTGGAAGGAAGGCCGTGGGGATGCACGTGCTCCCAGTAGAGGCATTAGCCACGTGGCAGCGTCCCTGACACTACCCAAACCAACAGAAAATCAAGAACACGGTGGGGACAGCCCATCTGCAGCAGCTCTCCAGCGCTTCTGGAGCGCATGGTCACGGCACCAGCTTCTCCTTGACCCGACAGCTAATGAAGCTCCGTTGCCACCATGGAAATTGCTTCCCCTCTACCCCAGCTATTTCTCTCAGACTTGACATCTACCATATCCATAAATCTTAAACCTGTTGAGAAAAGAACGTGACATGAGCTATGGTGTTTTACAGCAGTTAGCACTGTGATTAATTACACTGAGTCTGGCTGCTGCTGAGACTATTTAGCCTATTGCTTAATGAACTAGGCCCTCGGTGCCCCATTTTATACGCGTGCCTTAACTCCCTGTGACTTCTGCTTCTGCTCGTCAGCACCATGCAGTTCAGGCTATGAAAAGGGGAGAGAAGATCCCTCTCATCTTCTGTGAGCAGAAGACAGCACCAGTAGTGACGAGCTATTGGTGGGGCAGCACAGCCTGGGAAAAACTCAATGGTCTGCGAGTCAGAAGATGGATAAAATGGACATCAGTCTTCTTCTTATCCCTGGGTCTTGGGCCACTCATATCTTATTTGCACACCTCTTTCCCCAGCCTATAACAGTAATACTATGGTCTGCAAAATGCCCTCCCATCCTTGTATGAGCATGCAGAAATTCCCAAAGAGAAGAACAAAGAACACATCAGGCAATTCGGATGCTTTGTGTGTCTGCAGGAATGGTTTTTAACTGCTAAAATTTCCTCCCAGTTAATAAGAGCGCTAATAATGAACCATTCCAATAACACCTTCAGGTTGTGAGGCTTGAGCATCTTAGAGAGGTCAACAAAAGGACAAATATACAAGCTGAAGAATAGAAAGACATAAAGTGACGTGTTCCAAGATGCACACAGAAACACTTTGATGCACCTCTTCATTCTCAAGCATCCTTTAACTGGTCAAAACCGACCTCCTTCTGCAGTGCTGACACAGCATGGGATGTGCTGGGGGACCTCTCTGACCACAGCAGTTGGAAACCAGTCCCACTTACCAACTCCACGTGCGTGAGCTGCTGCGCCAGGGTGTAGGGGTCACTGCAGACACTCAGAATTTCCCTCTGGATTGACGGGGGTTTGTTTTTAAAGGCAACCAGTTTATCTGAGACAGCAGCACTAATCTTGACAATCCCTTCTTGCCCGTGGCTGAGGGTTGCAAGCTTCTGATTCAGGGTTTGCAAGAGCTGATTCATTTTTTTCCAGTAGGCCTGGGAAATGAAGAGAGAAAGAAACATAAACCACCCACAGAACTTGATAACAGAGTATTTTTATGTTGAACTCCCCTATGCAAGATACTCCTAAGCCAGCAATAGGTTACCACTTTATTTTCAACGAGCCTATTTCAGAATACGCAGCTGCCTTAATTACAGTTCTGTGCCCTGGACCACAGAGCCAGACTGCAGCCTGGAGCAGGTGGGCTGGGCTGGCAGCATCCTAGTACAACTCTGCCAACACCAGCGCTGGTGGGATCAGAGGGTAATGCCAAAAGAGAGGTGCCCATCCTTTCTGTTAGGTGGAGTTCTTGGCCAACACTTCGGTCTTGATGCTTCCTAGTAAATCCCTATTTACTCAGAATAAGAAACGGTTCTAGTGACAAACTCGCTGTCCCTTTGGGCTGAGAGCAGCAGAAACACACCGTTTTTCCTACCCTGTTGGAGAAGGCTGAGCATTGCAGAGCTCTGAGTATTTAATACCCCAAATGTTAATTGCTCTTGGGGGAAGCTCATCTCGTATTCCAAGCACAGCGCGTGCTCAGCAGGATGATCATTACCAAGTTGCTCAGGTTGCTCTCAGAGCTTCAACAGCTCTTCACAAACCGTAAGTGGAGCCGCTGGCCATGGAGGATGAAATGCCTTCAACTCTTCCTGACTGACAGCTGCAGACATTACAAAACTGAGATAAACGAGAGAACAGGTGGATGGGCTCTAAAGAAATAATTAATTGAAAAAGTCCTTGGGCTAAAGACTCATGTGGAGCAGAGGGTGGCTGCATCCTGCTGAAGAACGAGATCTCATGCGCTCTCCCTGGAGAAGAAAGGGGCATCAGCCACATGCGGGATGGTCCTTGTTCAACATCAGAGGGCACAGGCCCGAGGGAAAGCAGCCTGGCTGCTGGCCCCGTGGCAGCTTCCCTTGCACATGGCAGAGATGCCCTGGCTGCTCGCTGCCTCTCCAAACACCCCTGAGCCACATCAAGTCACCACTAGCACCGGCATCATGCGAGCTGGCACAGAGCCCAACTCCGCTGTACTTGTGCTACGCAGCTGGGTCCCACGGCACGCTCCATGCAGCCGTGATCATCACGGTAGCAGCTTGTCCAGAAGGTGCCTTCCCTGCAAACCAACACCAACCTGTGTCACACACTGATACAGCCCAAACGAACACCTGGAAAGCACTCCTGAACCCACACCTTGGATACAGCCTTTGGCTTCAGTCTCCCCTAGCCCGTGCACAGTGTGACGTGGCAGGTACTGACAACGCTCGTGTTGAGGCGTCCGAGTTNAACTCCGCTGTACTTGTGCTACGCAGCTGGGTCCCACGGCACCCTCCATGCAGCCGTGATCATCACGGTAGCAGCTTGTCCAGAAGGTGCCTTCCCTGCAAACCAACACTCACCTGTGTCACACACTGATACAGCCCAAACGAACACCTGGAAAGCGCTCCTGAACCCACACCTCGGATACTGCCTTTGGCTTCAGTCTCCCCTAGCCCGTGGACAGTGTTGAGGTGTCCGAGTTCCCCGCAGCCAGGCTCAGTGCTCTGCCCACCAAACAGGATCCCGTCTGCAAACATCCTACTGCCTCACGCCCTATAACAACATGCTCTCACCTGCCCTGTTTTCATTCAGGTCAGAGGCTGGAAACCCTCAGAACATCCCAAGTGCTTCCACTTTTGCTGCACAGTTTTGTAACACCCATATGACTCTTCTAGCAGAAGGACTGGCATTATTGAGTACCTCTTATTTCACACATGGAAGATGCCCTTTGAGCTGGGCATGGTCCAGCGAGCAGGATGTGGTCGGGCTATTTTGCAAAATATAGCTGACAAGCCCAAAATGAAATAAATACCTTGAAGGCAGCAGGGACCGCTCTAGGAACATGTTCAACACATGTTCCATTCCGAGGCAAATCACAGAGGAGTGGGGAATAGTGAAACGAATATTAACTGAAGTAATTCCTGGGAAATTAGGAACCATTCTTTCAATATCATCTGCTGCTGTTGTACACGGGCTCCCAGGAGGAGAGACTGCCAGGCCTGCTCCACAGGAACCCTCACTCGAGCAGATGCTCAAGCCCCTGATTTCCAAGGGGCAGCCTGGACTCACCCCGCTGAATGGCATCCACGTCCTTCCCTGCTTCACCTGTCACGGCTGTTTGCAAATCTCCTTTGAAACCCTCTGAACAGAATATTATTCTTTAGTGGAAATTCAAATGGTTTGGACATATTTTGGTATTTTGTGAGCATATTTTGAGAAATGGGGGAATTACTTTTTTGGGGGAACACTGACACCAATGTTTTCTACAGAGTATCAGATATTTTTGCTCAAAAACTCTAAGTTGGAAACTCGGTTCTCTTTCAAAATACCCTTTGGATGGGAAAGCTTTGACCAGGCACGTCTTTGCAGCACCAAATCCTTTACTGTTTGGATGCAAAGCCAGCAACAGCACAAAAGTGCTTGAAAGACAAAGTATATCAGCAAGTCTCACAGTAAGCCCTCATCAAGAGATCTAGTTTCACCTAGTTTTACAGAAAATATGGCACAAAAATATATACAACAATAGTAAATGACGATTCAGGTAGGCCAATCAGCAAGGGAGAATGAAATAAATCAGACACTTAATGAACACAAAAGATTATTCATAAATTAGAGCTTTTAAAGAGACTCACTGCAAGTATGCTGAGTGCACCCTTTCCCAGAAAGCTTTTGTGGGAATATTGGAAGAGAAATAAAAAAAGAAAGAAAAGAAGAAAAGAAACACAACATTTTTTCCCCTTTTAAAAGCATTTCCTGCCTTCTTTAAAATATATTCACGGAGTCAAAATGACTTTTTTCATTACCTTTGACATGCTGGTAATTACCATGCCACAAAGCAAACGCCCTTATGGGGGCTGCGTGCTGGACTCGCTATCAACCCATTTTTCTTCACTCCCACATTAACGGTCAAAAGAAGCAAGCTACTGTTTAATATTTAAAGAAAATGTTTCCTTCTTAACTGAGAAAGTTCCTCTGAAGACAGCAGGTCTCAGCAGGTGGCTTAGGAGCTCAAATTTTAATTAAAATTTCTAACTCTAAATGCAAATCACAGCACTTACTAAGAAATGCTTCCCAGCATGGACACCCTTATAAAAACATCACAGCCTTTAGGAAGGGAACTATACAAAGGACAGGAACATACAGTGGAAGGGAAAATCCTGCATTAACCTACCCGGACTAGATGACCTAACAAATCTCTCGATCTTTAATTTCTATGATTCACGATGGGAACAACTTTCTTCCAAAGAACTACCAGGCATGGCCCCTCTTTCATGCTGCCCCTCAAAAAAAGAAACACGCATCTGCAGGATATAAGCTGTTCCTTAAATTAATTATTGATTTCACTCAGGCATAATCACTTGCAATTATGGCACCTGGTAATATTTGAAAAACAAAGATTTGGACCTACTCCAGGCTGAGCACCTCGGGAATGCGCACACGTGTGAGTATTAGTGTGTGCAGCAATCGCAGGCAAAGGGCAGCTTCGTCTGCCAAAGGTTTTCCATGAGGGCCCTTCCTTGGGAACAGAGTGTAAGGAAGGCGGCAGGATGGTCACCTCCCTCCTGCAGACGGGGTCAAGGCCACCCTGACCGTTTGGGGCAGCCCTTTCTGTTCCCTCCTGCTCCCCGACACGTCCGGAGCCCCGAGCCCCAGCGCTGATGCCAGCCCTGCCCAGGAGCAGCTGGCTCCATTTCTCTTGTGTTTGATGTGGGCAGGAGGGTCCCATTTCATCCCGTTCTGCTTCAGCCCTGCTAATTCTTTCTCTCCTCTCTCCAGCCTTTCTGCTGCATGGAGTTGCACACATCTGTGGCCTCAAGCCAGGCCTTGATGCAGCCAATCGAGCTGAATTCTTCCACGTCTCATGGTTAACCCAGAAGTAATTAGAGACTCTCAATGCGCTCTTTGCCCATATCCTTATTATTTCACGGGCTTTGCTTTGTGGTGTTTTTAATGTTTCTGGATTAATTTAGGGGGTTCATCCACCTGAACTGAGGCAGGGACTCTGCTCGCTGGGTCCTGCCCTGCTGCACACGTATTTGGTGTATTTGAACACCAAAACTCCCTAGAGAGAGTTCCTGCCCAGCACGCCACAAGCTGCTCCCTTTCGCCCAGAGAAACAACTTTTTGCAAACATAAGGACTGCCCCTTGCTCTCTCTCCGGGCCAGAAGAACAGACCGGATTTGAAAGGACCTGACGTCCTGGTCCCCATAGATCCTGTGGTCTTTAACGTGCATCCCAGGGGTGTTAGTGAGGCTGTGATCAGAGGCTGCTGCTCTGTATTTGCTCATTCTCTATCTGAACCAGCCCTAGCATCGAGCCTGTGACATGTTTTGCCCAGGACGGGAATGCACGAGCCAACTGTTTATCAGATTCACTAATGAAAAGATGATGACAAAAAGCAAAGGTTGTTTCCAATAAATAAATAAATAAACAACACAGACTGTGAAGAGACGTAAGCCAAGGAATGAAAAATTAGATTCCAGAACAGAACACGTGGCAAGTAACAGAAGAAAAAGCAGGAGGAACCAAGTCAGATAAATGAATTTAACATCTCCAAGCAACGGTCCCAGCCAGACATGCTCACCTCATCGCACGGGGCTATCCTGTGAATCATGTCTTTCAGATGGCCGATCATCCGTTCTTCCTGAAAATCATATGGGAATGTTTCTGTCCACTCCGTCAGCAACTGTAAGATTTTGGGTCCAAATTTTCTGATCCGTGCCTGAAAAGGAAACCAGAGTGATGGATAGGGATCAAAACATCCCGGCTCATTTAAGTCTCAGCAAATATGTATCTCACTGACGCGGGGCCAAATTTTCAAAGAAGGCACTTACGGTTGCACCTGCAAAATCTCCACACATGCAAACAAATAGTCTGGTGCACAACTGACACATTTCTGCATGCAAGATGTACCAGTGTCTATATGCATGCACAACTGTCTGCTTTACATGCAGATTTACGTATTTTGCCCATGCAATTGGCCAGTTTATGGTTGGATGGACATATTTTGTTGGTGCAACCTTAATACCTTATTTTGAAACATCTGGCCTTTTTGCTGATTTGAACCAGATGTTCCTCCCTAAACCCTCCTACGCTTTCATCCTTTCCTGAAGGACTGGTTGCAACGTTATTCCTTGACCAACAAAGAGGTGAGTCTGTTGCTTCTTTGCTGTCTGGCAGGGGGATGCACTGCTTAGGGACCACTGGGAGATGTAACACAAGGAAGAAAAAAAAAAAACAGACAAAACATGGGCATATTAGTACCTTTCCCTGGACTCCTGATAACGTTGCCCTCTTCCCACAGGAATATGACAGGATAAGGACACCCACTCACGTAACCCACAGCTGCTGCCCACTTTGCTTTTGGTGGAGATCTGCAGCAGCAGGAACAGCCTGGGGATGATGCTGGGGATGAACAGTCTGGGGCAGGGGGGGAGTGGGAAGGAACAGCACTCCTGGTGCCTTTGTACAGTGTCAAACGCCAGCCACAGTGGCCGCTTCCAAAGCTTTCATCCTCCATTATCCAAGAACACGGAGAGAGGAAATTGCGTTGAACAATAAACTGTATTTTTATTTACAGAAAACACACACCAAAACAAACAACCTTCTTCTGCATACGTACTGCAGCTGAAGTGTACCCTGTAATCAGGAAAAATTATACTCTTGAGCTCCACAGAGCTCTGCTTTTCAACCGCGGTGGTTAAAATGCATATTTCAGCTTTCCACCAACAACAGGTTTCAATGAACCGCATCTCTAAAAATAACTGCTGTCAGCTAGCATTAAACTCCTGCTCAAAGACCAGCAGGTGGCTACTGAAAGGAAAGCTTTCTTGGAAACTACAAAGGTCTGGGATAGGTTTGCTCCAGCTGTGTAAACTGCTGCTGTGAATTGAAGGAGAGGACCCTGTGCAAGCCACAGGCCACGGCTCAAGGGATGGGAGGTCACTCGTGCGCAGCCGCAGCTTCAAAGTCAGCCCCAATCTCAGGAACACCAAACCAGCCGTGTGCCACCATCACGACCGGGCTGCCCAAAATGCAGCTGCACATGGGGCAGGAACACCAAACCAGCCGTGTGCCACCAACTATGCGTTATGACCGAGCTGCCCGAAATGCAGCTGCACGTGGGGCAGATTGGAAATATTTTTGTAATCAGATAATAAGATAATCCTCTAATTTCTTGAAAAACCTGATGGGTAGCAGTAGTCTGCAGTGCCCACATCTGAATCCTCATAAAAGTGCTTCAAGCAAAGCATCGGCCTTAGGGAACAGAAATTCTCGCACCTCAGGAAAAAGGGTTTGAGTGCTGAACCTGGAACAGATTTCTGTGCTGCCCTCAGAGCACAAGTGCCCCTGGATCTGCCTCTCCCGGCTGGCTCACAGCGGGAAGGAGCAGCTCCAGCACTCGTGCCACCCAGCAGGGCAGGAACAAGCTCACGTGATGGCGTCTAATGCAGTACTGGATGCCCAAAACACTGCATTTCAAAGCTGGGAAGGCTGAGAAACACTGCAGAATTTCTGTTTGAGGGCTTTTTTTTTTTTTCTCCCTTTTTTTTTTTTTTTTTTTTTGGTAAAATTGCAACTGACGCCTGTTTTTCCCTCCTCCACTGCACTGCAGATATCTATCCCCTGCTCCAGGCAATGCACTGGACAGGTTTTCATCAACACCCCAAGGAAAGCCAAGAGGAGTCTGGCACTGAACAGGATCCAAGGGGATCCGTCTCGCTCGCAGTGCCTTTGGGATTGCCAGAGGAGGCACGTGTGTTGTCACACACTGTATCTGTCTGCTCAGTCCTTAGGCAAATCGGGAGGAGCAGAGCGGCAGGAACAGCTTGGATTTTCCCGTCTCGTTAGCTCGCTGCAGCCTCGCTGCTGCTGCAGCTCCCGGGGTGCCAGACGGAGCCCCGCTCTGCAGCGCGGCCGGCCTGGCAGCACCAGGGCTGTGGGCAGCCGCGTGCCCTTGTGCGGTGCTCACAGTGACAGGGAAGGCCGAGGGGGCTGTTACACACAGTGCTGGGAGCAAGAAAGCAAAAGGGCAGAGGATTAGGTAGGAATGGAGAGTGCTGTGCTGGCCGCAGTGACTGAGAGGGTTGTGCTGGCATCCTACCTCCTCGTGTCCTGCAGGCTTCACCAGAGCCTTGCAGAGGTAGGGAGGAAAATCACCTGGGAAGACTGAGACAGGGGGAAAGGGAAATCAGAAGAGGACCTGGGCGTCATGGTGGACGACAGGTTGACCATGAGGCAGCAGTTGCCCTCGTGGCCAAGAAGGCCAATGGCATCCTGGGGTGCATTAAGAGGAGCGTCTCCAGCAGGTCGAGGGAGGTGATCTTACCCCTCTACTCAGCCCTGGTGAGGCCACAGCTGGAGCACTGTGTCCAGTTCTGGGCCCCACAGTACAAGAGGGATGTGGAGTTGCTGGAGAGAGTCCAGCGCAGGGCCACGAGGATGATCAGGGGCCTGGAACATCTGCCCTATGAGGAGAGGCTGAGGGAGCTGGGCTTGTTCAGCCTGGAGAAGAGAAGGCTGAGAGGGGACCTCATCTGTGTCTATAAGTGCCTCAAGGGAGGCAGTGAGGAGGATGGGGCTGGCCTCTTTTCACTGGTGGTCACTGACAGAACCAGAGGAAATGGCCACAAATTGAAGCATAAAAAGTTCCACGGGAACTTAAGGAAGAACTTCTTGACGGTGAGGGTGACAGAGCACTGGAACAGGCTGCCCAGAGAGGTTGGGGAGTCTCCTTCTCTGGAGATCTTCAAGACCCGCTTGGATGCAGTCCTGTGCCCCGTGCTCTAGGTGGCCCTGCGTGTGCAGGGGGGTTGGACTAGATGACCTCCAGAGGTCCCTGTCACCCTTAGGCATTCTATGATTCTATGATTCTATGATTCACAGTGAGCAGTGCCTGCAGCGTCGCTCTTGTGCATTGATACTCAGGATGTCACAGTGTCAGGATTGCAGCAACTATCGCCCTTATGAGAATGCTTTTGTTCAACCCAAAGGGAGCCCAAGGCCTCTCTGCCCCTTGAAAAATATCTCACACTTTTCTGTCATAAATCCAAACTAACCTTGTCCAGCACCGGGTCATCCAGCCGCTGCTGCTCAATGCACTTGTGACAGACGCGGGACAGAAGCTCGTGAGGTTCGATGAAGAGCCTGGAACTCAGCAGGAATGTAAAGATATAGGCTTTCTGCAGAAGAGAGACAAGCAGAGCTGCTGTAAGCCACCCAGGGGCTAAGATTAGCCAGGAACCCCCTGAACTCCATGTTTATTGCTAGGCTTCTACTGCAAAACAGAGTTTCCCGCTCAAAAAGCAATACAGACACTGGAGCATGGTCCCCGCTTAGATAGGAACAGCTTTTTATCAGATGTGTCAGTAAGTCACGCCGGGACTCACATCAGCCAGGTGGATGTCCACTCTTCTGTGTTTATTAAATATAAACTTTTGAATGTTTACACTTTCTTTTAAACAGCAAGACCCACTAGAGCAAACAATCTGCTTTTCTATAGCGGGGCACTGGGACAAAGCCAAGGAGCTGGATGTCTGCATTGCTGACCCTGGAACTGCTTGCATGCTGCCCTTCAAACCTCTCTCAAGCCAGGGGCAGCTCCTCCCTTCCTCGCACCCAACTCCACCCTCGCTTGCCCAAACCCATGGCTACCTGCTGCGTGGAGGGCCGGGGAAGAGCACCTCCAGCTCCCTCTGCAAGAGCCAGCACAGCTCTGGCGATGGCAGGAGCTGGGACAGAGGGAGGCCAGGGAGAGCTGAGTGAGCACAGCTCAGGGTGCCCCACGGCCTGGGAGCTGCAGAGACCCCTCAGCAGCAACAACCCCCAGAACTGCCCTGCACCCCTCAGCCTGCCTGCTCCAGGGAAGGTCCCCCTCATTCTGCTGACTCCCCACGTTTGTTTCTAACAGTCACACTGTATCGTGCGCAGTGTCGCTTCACTGAAATGCTAGTAAGAACTGTTGAATAAGTGACTGGATTATTTAATATACTCCCGAGGAGAATTTAAAATGTATGCATGAATCCTCATTCCTTCACATCCTGACCCTTCCTGGTGCCTGGATTATCTTCCTCTCGCCAGACCTAGCCTTGCTCCTGAGCAGTCGGTGAAGTTATTTCATATCATATATTGCTTACTGGAAATCTCACGGTCTAATCTTGCCATTACCCACTCTTATTGCCTCTCTGTTCTTTTTTAATTGATATGCTCTTTTATGACTTATTTTTAGCTGATCGGAAGCTGAGCTGCAGCTAATTTGAAACATGCTGCCTGCTCTGCATTGATAACTTTAGTGGTCCTCTAAACTCAGAAGCCAGTGCTACTCTGGCACTTTGAAATACAAGCCTTTCCACAGGGACACATTAGCACTTAAAAGTCTTCCAGCCAAACTCTGCCCTGAATCCCACTGAGGATGTGCAAATCCAGTGAAGTCAATGGCTGGCAGGACCATAAACCTGCTTTCAGTTTAGATCCTTATATTATCAGTGAAGAACAACTGAGTTTTCACTGAAGGAACAAAGATCTGAGCTCCGCTGTCCAGCGACTGTGACTGTAGAGACTTTGCTCATACAACCATATCATGGTAGGTAAATTAAGAAGTCATCAAAATTTCTCTATTTTCGCTGAGGGAATGCTTTATATGTGCAGAAAAACTTTGATGGTTTTAGCAGCTGCTGAAATTCAGCTAATTTAATGCCAGTTCAGACTTTTTTTGGTTCAATCTTCATCTAAACCTCTCTGGGATGAACTGCTATTTTTGAAGTTCTCCTACTGCTAAATCACTAATTCATCATCACCACAGCTTTTCTTTTTTTCCCTCCCTCTTCTCTTATTTAAAAGCAGTATCAACTTTGGGAACTGCTCTTTCATGAAAGCAATTACAGAGCAATGCAATAGCATTTAAAGCCAGGCATCAATTTACCAAGCTTTAAATGTACGCAGTTTTTACATAAGCCCTCTTAATTCAAAATTAAACACATTTGCATTTTTTGCATAAAGCGCTGTCCCAGTTCATCAAAACTAAACTGTTTGTTATCCTGCGAGTTGCTTACTTCAGGGTAGTAATCAGTGGTAGGTATAAGATGCTGGATTAGAGCATCCAGAGACGCTGAGGTAAGGTTTCCATCCTGGAAGATCAGTCCTCCTTGCTCGTCTTCTTTTGAAGGATGTAGATGAGGGCTGAAGCCACATGGGGTAAACATGCTGGTAGACCTCAGCGTCTGGGGCATCCCTTCCTGCAACAGAGGGAAATTCATGTCAGGGACAAGATCTGTTGGATTTACAGCTGGAGGCTCAGCTGCTGATGACTGGAAAAGCACAAGCCACTAACACGAGTTCCCGGTTCACAAAATCAGCACAATCCCTCCACAACATCCTCCATGAGACCCTCTTTTACAGCAGCCACCAGCTGATCACACCTGTGGCAGGGAATACAGAAAAATGGAACATTTTGTGTCTGCTTTGAGGCCACTGAGGGAATACAGGAAAATGAAATTAAATCACGCCTGTGATAGGGAATACAGAAAAAAGAGATTAAAAAGCAAAGCAAAGAGAAATGAGGAAGAGGGAAAAGCCAGACACCTGCACTATTTTTGGAATCTGAAGTTACTTAGTCCTAGATCTATACTTAGGCACTAAGTATATGTTTCAGAAAGATCCTGAGCTCTCATTGGCTTCACTCGAGCTGCAGGACGCGCAGCACCTCTGACAGGAGGCCATCCAGCCTGAGCAGCCACCTTCCAGCTCCCTTTATTTCAGTTTTCCGGGCTCTAATGGATGACTTTCCAGGCTCCACCTCAATGTTGTGCCTTGCAATCAACTTTAACTCTTCCTTCTGTTGAGCAAAGTTGCTTTGCTTCCAAATAGGTGCAAGAGGTGGTGGATTTTGCCCTGAGGGCTTTAAAGCATCTCCAGCTGCCCCTGTAAACCCACCCCAATGTTCTCAACTGGAGGCTGCATCATGGCCCGAGGAGCAGAAGGACCAGGTGGCGCTTTCTCATTCCCCCACCCACCATCAGCCCCAGCAAAGACCTTTGCAAACACCTCCGCGACCTGCCAACCTGCTCCTAAATTTCATTTTCCTTGGGATGAAGGAAAATGCTGAAGGGAAGCATCCAAGCACCAATCCCTACCCCCTAAACAGCCCTGAAAGACCGTCCTGGCCTCCAGCTATGCCCCGTGGCACTTTGTCGACCTGTCGAAGGACCAGCCCTGCCCCACAGCCCGCTGGCCCCCGGGCACATATTCTGGGGAATCTATTTTATCTTAAAGACCAGAATATCCAAATGTCGTCCAGACCAGGATGCAAGCTGAAGTATTTAAATCTAATGAACGTGCAGATGTGCTCGTTCAATACGACTCCAAGAGCAACTAATTGCTGCTTTTTGTACACAACTCAAACTTGGTGTAGTAAATAGGAAAGACTGCCAAATCCCATCTGCTATTGCCAGCGCTATGTTACGTCTTGTTTCTATGGCAATAATCCCAAGAAAGATGACGTGTCCATTGAGATCAAGGAATAAATCTCATGGACATACAGCTGTCCAGAAAAGAAAAGTTAAAACAATCGTGAATTTATAGGACACATCCTTGTTTCAATGTAAAATAGAGGGCTCCAAGTAATGATTTATACAGTGTGATCCCTCGCTGTCAACGCCATTTTTATTATCAAATAGGAACATATCTGACAGGATATTGCCTCCACTTTTGCATCTCATAAGAAAACTTGATGAAACACATAGTAATGCTACGTAAGTAAAGGTTACTGCTGTTTTCAAAACCGAATAAAGCCAGCTGCCCAGCTGGGGCTGACATACCTTTCAGTACTGCAAAGAAATCAAAGGGCAAAGAAATTTAAAACTGACAGCAATATGCTCCTTTTTAACCTTTCTTCCTCCACCGAATACCTCAGCATCCAACACTGAGGAAGGCGCAAAACCCACAAGACACTTTTCACTGCGAATTATGCTACTTGCACAAAAATATTTACGCAACGACTTGATTCATTGAGTCAAAAGCTGGAATGAAACGATGACTAAGCCAGCTACAAATCCAGCACTTGCAACACACGGCAAGCGCGTCGAAACCTCCAGGAAATGGTTTTCCACATCCAAACCTGAGGGGACATGGCTTAAAGCAGCAGCTGCCCAACCTTGCACGTAACGTGGACCCAACCATCCACCGGAATCCATCTCCTTTCCCAATGCCACTTCTCTGGTCTCAAATTGCAGCCACAGCACGAACCCCTCGCAGCGCTCGCCAACTCCAGCAACTGCTGCCACTAACGTCCCCGTGGCAAGCGCAGTTACTGCTTACGTGGACATGAAATGTTCAGGAAACATTTAATGTGTTTTTCAGCGGCTTTGATGTGATAAGTGCTTTATCCTTTTATCAAAAGCTTAATTGCACTGTTTACTTTTGATCTTTGTTTCATCTCTGCCTTCCATCTGCTCTGCCTCTCTCGGGGAGGCGGCGGGCCGGCCGTGACGAAGGCAGCGGCTCCACACTGCAGGCGGCAGGACCGGGGCACCACGGGGACACATCCCCTGCACCCTGCCCAGCACCACGGCAGCAGGGACAGCAGGGCCTTCACTAACATGTGCTCCTTCTTTACATGAATTTCAGTAATTTTCAAGCTATTCATCTCTGCAGACAAAAAAAAAAACCTTAGAAAGTTAATCATTATGACTTAAAATTCAGGCCTTTCTCTTCCTTTTGTAANGCAGGACCGGGGCACCACGGGGACACATCCCCTGCACCCTGCCCAGCACCACGGCAGCAGGGACAGCAGGGCCTTCACTAACATGTGCTCCTTCTTTACACGAATTTCAGTAATTTTCAAGCTATTCATCTCTGCAGACAAAAAAAAAAAAAAACCTTAGAAAGATAATCATAACGACTTAAAATTCAGGCCTTTCTCTCTTCCTTTTGTAAGGAGGGAAGCAGAGAAAGGAGGAGGGAACAAAAACTCAAAGGTTTCAGAAAACAAAAGGCAAACCACTGCAAAGTAATTGCTTCCATTTGTCAAGGCCACGGTTATAAATGTTTTTCTCCAGCAAGAGTACCTGGCATTAACAAACTCCTAATGCATTTGATGTTGATGTAATTAGGAAACTGATAGCAGATGTAACTTTCTTTTCACCTTTTCAACACGCCATAAAACATTCAATTTACAGCCCATGGAGTTGTGAGATTGCACAAAACTCAACCTGTCAATCCCAATAACGTTGGGAACAGTAAAATGAGCAATATAATGAATCTACACAACTCAGCAACATAAAAGCATCACCAGGGATAAGAACTGAGGGACTGGAAAGGTGGGAAAGAAAGCGTTTAACCACAACATCCTCCGAACTAAGCGACAGTGATTACACCTAGAAGGCAGCACCTCTCCTGCGTCTCCTAGTCACACCTTGCATTGGCTGGGGCACTTGGACTCAGATTCACAGGAATGGAATTACAAGAAAAGAGGGAGAATTTAGGGACTTGGGGTTTTGGGTATCTAATCAGACTTATATGAAAATTCTATTTCCTTTGATGCCACCCGGTTTTCACCTCTAAGTCATCTCCCTGTCTGAATCACTCGCTCCCCTGTGTCAGGTTCACTTGCAGCCCTCTCACATGGAGCTGCCTTCAGGTGTTGAGATAGCAAAGGAAAAACCTCTGCACAGCCTAAACCTCCAAGAGTAAAGAGCAATCCTGTGCAAAGGAAAGAAAACCAGGCAGAACACTTCCAAAATGTGTCGTGGCAAAAGGCAACCCCCAAGGGGATGTTAGGAGGAGCCTTGTGATGCCTGCAGAACTACTTTTTATGAGTAAAATCTCTCTTGAGGGGTGGAAAAAACCCCACACGCACCTGGTCTGGCCCAAAGCAAAGTGCTCTGAAGAGGAACCTCCGTGGGAGCTTCCGGAGCAGCTAAACGAGAGCTTTATTCTGACACATGCACATACCTGCGCTCAAAGCCATCCCCATGGAGAAGCACGTGTGCATCTACCAGCTGAATTTGTTCTGTCGTGACAGCGAGAGTCATCATAGCTACCATAATACCAGAGGCTTATGACAAATATCTCGCAGCCCAAATACTACAGTGAAAAAACAACTACTCCAACCAATTACCGAGAAATCGGATGGACATGCTTCAGAAAGAGGCCCAATTTATAGGTAAGGAGGAGGCATTAAATCAATTATCGCTCCAGCGCCTGCAAGAACAAGGTCACCTTGCTGAAGGAATATTTCTGTTTATGCTCGTGTCTGGTATTGCGTTCGATAGAGAAAAATGAAAACCTGATTATCGTGAATTTGGTGGACTGGTCTGAAACAGAATGTAAATCAGAAGTGAGAAGATTTATGGTCCATTAAATTGAACTCCAATCAAAATCCCATTCAGGCAACAGTTCCCTAGGGGCTTCAATTTGTTAGTGCCACATTTTTTTAATAACTTTCTTTTTCATGTAACATCAGCAATAATAAAAGCCCTTCAATAACAAGCAGAGCAGCGAACACGTTATTTATCTTAAAATGCCATCATTGCTCGGAATCAAAAAGAATCGAAACCACATACTGTAATCACCGAGAAACGATCCCACATAAAACTACCCTGGGTGTAAAGGTTTTTTTCTTGGTCTCGGAACAATTTCTCTTTTCCTTAGAAAATAAAGAGGGAGACTCTGGAACAAACCCAAGCAGGCGGCGTTCCCAGAAACCTTGGACATCGGGAGCCGCTTGGCTCGGCCAGTCGGCTCTGACGGGCCTGGAAATCAGGCAGGACGTTGACTGCCGCGCTTTGCCAGGAGATGTGGCAGGGGAGAGGAAGTTAGTTAATGGCAGTAACTGCTGTCGATGTGCAGAGTCGTGTGGCTTCACAGGGCAGTCTGGGCTGCGATGTTAACAAAATGACACTGAGAAACAAGAAAGCCAACGTGGGAATTGCATTTGAGATGCACGTGCAGGGTGCGACACTGCTACTGCCGTCAGCCCCCTCGAGGACAAACCTGAGGAGCTCTGAGGAACCAGAGGGGCTTAAAAGCAGCCACTGGTGCTGCCCGAACAAGGCCACCTCTCCCCATCCAAATGAACGTCGTCTCCATTGGACACTGCAAGAATTACAACAGAAATCCTGTAAATACAAATACCCAGACCTAAGTCCTACTCTCATGACACTTCCTCAAGAACAGGCCCTGGCAAGAATAATAATACTAAAACCCCCCAACCCTCCCACGCTAAGCAAAGCAATTCTGCTGTTTATGCAGGAGGAGGAAGGAGAGCTGTATATCAAACAAATAATTACGCGAGCTGCTTTATCAGTCCCCACTGATTGCTCCCGGCTCCGCAGGTTGTTCGGAGCGCTGCATGTCACAACATTTCATTCACACTCCTTTCATTTATTAGCACCTACTGCTACCTGTCTCGTAGTCAAAAATCTTCGCAAACGTTTATAAATTGGTCTCCTGGAGTCTGGCAGGGTGGTTTAAAAACCTATAAATCATATTTTTATATTCACACGAACAAACTCAGCCAGAGCCACCTGCATATATGAATGCCTAATGGTCTGTTTTGGCATTATCTACATAGACTCATAAAGGCACCCACACCGCTGTAGAGGCACATGCACAAATTCAAACAATTGCCTCTCTCTGCTCTAGTCTGGATGGGACAGGACATTTGATTTGGCTTACGGCATTTTTTCCAGACCTGCTACAATATTCAAGGGAAGAAGGTCTAATCTTTATCTGAGGAAACATCGATACAGGCTGAGGAGCAGCTCGAGCGCTGCCAGTCCCCAGTGTCAGCTTATCACTACCTTTAATTACGCTGCACTTAGGAGCCACTCGGCTGCCCGATTAGCACCATCATCCTATAGATTTTTGCTCCTAATTGCCGCAGACTGGGGGCATCCCTGAGATTCAGGCCCTCCTTGGCAGCCAGCTCCTCTGTGTTTCACCACGCGGTTCCCGGCCAGCAGGACAGACGGACAGAGCCCCAGATTTACAGTACTCGCCCCCCTCTACAGATCTGCCCGGCTCCAGAGGGACATTCAGCAAAATAACCTGAATTCTGCACCACCCTCCTCACCCTCAGGGGCACCCGCAGTTGGAACTGGGTGACAAAGGCAGCTCTCACGAGGGACGGCTCAGGGGACACTTCCACCTAACCCGCACTCTTTCCATACTCTTTGGAAGGGCTCCTCAAGGGTGCCAAGCCTATGGATCAGGGAGATGTGTGATCCAGGCTGCTTTTAACCCCTTTCTGAGAAACACCAATGCCCTTGGTTTTTCGTCATCCCTCCCAGGCTACAGGGTGACACCTCGCCTGGTTTACAGACAGCCTGGATGGCTGCACGCATGCTCTCCGTAACTCCTTAAGCAGGACACCCCATACAGGGATGCTCTACGTGTAAGACCCAACATGAAATATTACATTCATTTATTCAGATTTTTTTTAAAGCAGCAACATTCAACAGTCCTATATTGTCCTACTTAAATAATAAAACCAACTACTTGACACAAAATCTAAATAAACACTAGAGTAGTTACTGTGTGGCTAAAATCTCATCCTCACTTAATCCTTCGAGACTCCAGACCGGCCCAGACAGAGGCACAACAAGACTTTAAACACTGCAGGACAATTATGCACGTACAGATATGCAAACACATAGAGGATTTGCAAAAGGTAGAGTCTAATGTCAGCTGTAATCTCTCAAGCACATGGATTTACCCATGCAGTTGAAGAAAATCACTGATCTTCCACAGAGCAGCAAGAGAAATTAGACAAGTCTCATGCCCAGATCAAGTCTGGAGCCTCCTATAACTGGGGCCAAATTCTCATTTTTTATTTCTCTTTGCTGGCCTCAAGCTTAACTGGTTCTTGCAATTAGTGCAACTACTCCCCATCTATGCTTCTAGCTCATGTGAATAGGGGATTCAGCTCTGATCCCCCGATACCAACAATTACTCCTATAAATATTTACAGCAAGTTTACATGTTGTCTTTAAAAACACAGTCTCTGGTATTTGCAAATTTTCTAAACATGCTAATATCCAAAGCAGAAATGCGCTACTTGTCTTGAAGCATTTATTCAGCTAAATAATCATTTTAATTTGAATAATTCTAAAGGAGCTGAGCCAGCCGCCTGCTCCTCACAAAGGATCCTGACAGCTGTGAGCAAACATGGGTTTCTGCTCAATTTAAGGCAATGACTAAAAAAAAAA
>VWPW01017966.1:0-16038 GCA_013389825.1 Crypturellus undulatus | reverse complement strand
GGGACAGGGCATGGCTCTGTGTGTCACGCCTTTGTTGACAGTGTCCGTTTTGGCTGTTTTCCACCCATTAGCCTGCCAGAGAGAACAAAGAGCTGCACAGAAAGACATGGCCCATGGGACAGGACCTCCCCATTTTGCAACGACGCTCACCATGTGTTCGTGAAAAGCCCGTAGACTTTGGAATCCCTCCAGTTACTTGATGGGACAAAGAAGGCATCTTGCAACCAGTTGAAGTTGCCCTTGGTGACTGGGTCCACACAAATCAAGCTGGCCTTCAGGAAGGTGGTCCACTTGGAAGCGGAGAGGGAGCTGGTTCCCCCTTTATCTTCCTGTGGAAAGGGAAAGCAGGGTGTCGGGGTCTGGCAGGGAGGAACACAAAGTGCTCCTCTTGCTCAGTATCTTGGATGGTGACTGCAGGATGTCCCAGGAATGCAATTTGGTCACTACAACAGATGTGCAGCTCGCTAGCACCCCAACGGGACAGGACAGAGCCCTTACCTTGCACAGCTGAGCCACGCGGGAGATGTTCCTGGGTGCCTCAGGACTCTTGTCTGGATTGTCTTCTCGAAAGAAGTAGTAAATCTTGTCCTCGTAAGGCTCTTCGTGCCTTAAAGTGGTGGCTTTGACAAACTGAGGGTCTGAAATGGGACAAGAGCCATCAGAAAGTGCTGGCCTCAACACACACATTTCAGGAATGAAGCTCATCCTAAAGCCGCCTCTCGGGAGCAAACCGGTGGCCTCTGCAACGACGCAGTCGCTCTGGGACACGACGAGCACAGACCATCCGCACTGCAGGCGAGGGACAGGGCCAAGCCCAGCCTTTAGCCAAAAAATTCTCTCTCTGTATGTGCCCCCTCCGTGGGGAGCTTCCCCTTCCTCCTCCTCTTCTTCCCCCCATCTCCTTGAATGTGGGAGTTGCAGCCGTACTGTTAACGAGACCTGTTGTACGTGACAGAAGCAGAGATAGGGAATGGCGGACGGAAGATCTCGCGGTATCACGGAATGGGCAAGGGTTTAACCATATTAGGTCAAAAAGTGATATCTGGAGCCTAATTGGTACATACGAAAAATTCCACCTGGACAGAAGTTATAAGAGCCAGCAGTGAATTTCAATAAACGTCATTTGGCCTATCATCTCATAGGTGTCAGTGCTTCTTGACCCTGAGGTGGATGGCCTCAGTATTCCCTCTATAACCACGGACAACCACCACGGGTTGATAACGAACCCGACACTTGAAGGCCAATGCCCAGTGAGCCTTGGTTGCTGAGCAGAGAAGGAAACTCTACTCTCTCGCCTAGGGGATCCAGAACTCTATATAAAGGCCCCCTCGGCGGCAGAGAGGCTGTTTTGTTTCTGTTTGGCATGGAAATCCCAGTGATGCTTTTCCCATTAACACACCACTGCCACAATGGGCATCCCCAGCAGCGGGGAAACACCTGGGTCCCTCGGAGCATCGTTAGTTGGTGTTTCCACAGCAGGGCCTCCTGCCTAATTGCGTGTTTGGCCTCACGGCTCTGCGTCCATCAGCTTTGTTTGCCGCTGCCTTGGTCCCCCTGCTCCAACGTCCCCAGAGGTGTAAGTCCCGTCCTGCCATGGTGTCATTTGGATTTTTGTCTTTGGCCAGAATGTCTTTGGGTTTGGCAGAAGGTGAAGTAATAAGGCAACGGCTCGTGGAAATGCAGGGGGGCCTTTCCCTGTATTCCTCTCTGTCCCATGCACAGCTCAACCTCTTCCCACCTCACGGCCTCACCCTGGCTGGGGATTTGGAAAGCCGTTTTTCCCAGAGCAGTCTGCCCGGAGTGGAAGTTCTTCTTCCCGTTTCCACCAGCGCCCAGCGGGTGCTGCTCAGCACCTTTACACAACTATATTTCCTTCCAACAGCTGACAAGGGACTTGTTGTCCACTTCTCTCCATTTCTCAATTCTCACCCCAAGCAAGAGGAACTCATTTGTCAGCTGTTTGGGCCTAGAAGCAGAGTTCAAATTCCCCAAGCGACTGAGCTAAAAGGGGCCACTAGGTCCCTCCTTGCCAGCACTGCAGACGGGGGCTGAACCAGCCCTCTGTGCAGCTCCATCCTAGGAGGAGCAAACCCAGGCAGGAGGCTCTGGAGCTGATCCCACCACCGGAGATGCATCTCTCCAGGGCACAGAGTGTGGCCCACAGCTGCAGGCTCACAAGGAGGCCAATGTATGTGCCTGATGGAGCAACGCAGCAGCTCCCACTCCCTCAGGATCAACCTCCTACTCACTCTGCATCACCGTGTCGCTTGTGTAGAGCTCTCCTCCTCCTTTCACTCGCCGGAAACGGGGTATCTTGCCATTCTGTTGGCTCTTCTTGATGGTGGAATAGATGTCATTACCTGTGGGACCGGAAAGCTCATTGGCAACAGGCTCTTTCCAGAAGGGGCAGGAGCAGAGGGGTTTGTGAAGAGAAGAACCAAGAACAGCCTGGACATGTGGACAGCCAAGAAAACTCCTGCAGTTGGTGAACAAAGAGCACCAAATCCAGTGCTCCCAGCCTCGGACTGAACAGGCCTCACGGACAGGGATAAATCCAGATGGGGCTCTGCCTCCGGACGGGAGCCCCATCTTTTCCTCTACCAGGTTCCCAGCCCTTCCAGCAGTGGAGTTACTGCGGGACGTTGCCCTTCCTCTCCAGCACTGCTGCGCCCTAGTTCCTGCACCCACACTCAGCCCCATCCCCGGGACAGGAATGGAGAACTTTGTGCTACACTCTGTCCTAGAAGAGAATTTGTTAAAAGGGGCAAAGCAAGAAGCATTTGGACTAACCATCGATGACGACGAGGGAATTCGCGTCGGGGCTGAAAGGGGCGATACCTCTCCCGTCCCACGGCGAGCTCTTCTTCTTCTGATCCTGGGCAGGGACAGAAATTGCTCCTTAGATATGTGATCTGCTGGGCCGTGCAGGAAGGGCAGAGCAGCCAGCATAAATGTACATCCTGCCCCCTCATTCCATGATTTACACCATTACCTGGACATTAAGGACTCCTGAACTCTACTTTGGCTTTGGGCCCGCTCCCAAACTATACTACATCCCCCAGATGTGTCCCATGTGGCACAGAAGACACCAGGCAGAACGAGATGAGCCAGCCCCAGCTCCACGCCAGGGTTTTTCCACATACCCAGTGCCAACAGGTAGGAGAGCAGGCGCCAGTCCCACACACCAACATCCCGTCCCCGTGCTCCCCCAGCAGCGTGAGGTAATTCTTATTGTCTTCCTGCAAGAGAAGAAGAGAGAACGTGAATGGTTGTGAACGGTGGAATGTGACCCAGCTGCTCTAAGCGGAGCTTGGTTTGGCCTCACAAGCTGTGTGGCTTCCTAGCCTTGCCTGGATGTTTAAAACCCGCAAATGGACATTATCTCACCCGACTTTCTGCTCCACGAGTCCTGGAGGGTTTTGCCCACAGAGAGCATGCGAGGAGCACGCACAGTTCCTTCCCAAGTGGCCGTTCACCCTCAGCCCTGATGCAGCTGTCCCCCTCCAGCTGTCCCTCCCACACTGCTTCACCGCAGACAGGACACGGTGCCTTCCTTAGAACAGCACATGAGTCCACACGGCCGAGAAACAACCCCCTAGGGTTTCTTGGGGAGCTCCAGGGGACCTACCGGACCTCCAGAGTTCATGCACTGGCCTTCTTTTGCCACAGGGAAGTCTTCCTGCAAGGGGAGAGAGACGGAGATGCTTTTATTCCTGCTGCCTCAAGGCCAGCAGCTACAGGAACGCAGTCCCGTGCGGAGCCCCCCACACTCCTCGCTCTCTCGGCAAGCAGTGAATCAAGCACGCCTGCGAGAGGGCCATCAAACGCTGGAACTCAGCCCTTCTCCCCGTCTCAGCTCTTGAAAACCCTCGGGGAGGCTGGATTGGCAGCTCGCTGGTACTGGAGGAGTGGGAAGACACGGGGACGTGGGGCCAAAGCGGCAGGCACGACTGGCAGGGAGCCTGGGCTGCTCTCCAGGAGGATTCGGGAGAAGAGCTGTCACTGCAGGGAGTGGGTGTTCGCCCGTAGGTGGTGGTTGTCTGAGGACTGGGACCAATTAGCCACGAGGCTCTGGGAACAAGGAGAGAAGTTTCTGGGCACAAACTTCAGGAAATGACTTGCCTGAGGACCACAAAGTGGTTCTGAGAAAACCAACCACCCCTGGGATTGTCTGGCTGGACTAACTCAGTGTCCAGCTGACCCAGAACATGTTGCTGTCAAGGAAAAGCAGCCTGAGCTGGGATGGTGGAAGGGGATGGGAACAAAACTTCTTCCAAACACACAACTGAGCATCCCTTGTCATGCTAAAGGAAGATTCCTCCTCCTAAAAAATCCTTCCCCTGGGGCAGTAGAGACCCTAACAGCTTCCAGGTGCTCCATGAAGGCCCCTGGATTAGCGTAGGGAACTTCTCCTTTGCTGCAGCCATTGAACACCTTGACTGGACACTTCCAGCCCCGATTTTGCTGCTGGCAAAGACACTGAATGAGATATCTAGAATCCGGGTTGTGACATGGAGGCTGCACGGTGTCACACAGCGCTCTGGGGCCAACCTTGCTTGCATGGCGTCCTTACCGTGTATGTCTCGCGGGTGGCAAAGTCATGGTAGTAAAGCCTTCCCTCTCCCCCAACGAAGATGCCCGAGCTGTTTTCTTTATGGTAGAACACGGGGTACTTCTCCCTTGTGGGAAACACGTACTCCCTGGCACCTGGGGACACAAACACAGACAGTCACCAAGGGAAGCGCGTGCCAGGAGTGTGCTCGCTGCCAGACTCCGCACGAGGGGAATGCAGAGGTGCTGCCGGTGGAGGAGGAGGAAGAGGAGGGAAAGTCCTGGCCCTACCCCGGGAGGCTGCGTTTCACACACCCACCATGGACACTGCCCCTTTCCCCAGGTGCTAGTGAGAAACAAGCCACAAGAGCAGGGCCCGTGTCAAAACCGCAGATGGAGGAAGGACTGGGCGTCCCCACGTCCTCCTTTCCTTCCTCTTTCGCGCCCTGCCCTGCTCCCTCTGCGCAGGCGGGTGAAGGAGGGCATGGCCAGGGCTGGCACCGCAGGGACCTCTGGGCGCCCCGGCTCGCTCCTCGTGGCCCTGAGGCTTCTGCCCCCACAGCAGCATCTCCCCTCTGGCCTCTCCCACAGCAGCCGCATTCCAGAGGGATCCTCCTTTGCCCGGCGTTTGGGGCCGAGCCCCACGTGGGCACCCAAATCAATGGTGCGATTGTCACTTGAGAGGCGAACACGCGGGCCCGGCCGCGAGCGGTAGAAAGGGCAGCTCTGTGCTCCGCGGGCAGCGCGGAGAGCGTGCCAAGGGGAGCCAGAAAACCAGCGGGAACGAGGGAGAAGAAGGAAGGGCTCCTGGCTGCCCTCTGGGTGCTGCTGAAGCCCACGAGGCAGCGCCTTGGGCACTGGGCAAAGGTTCATCCCTGGCCTCCCGTCCCCGGAGCAGATGTCCCCGGCGCTGCAAAGGGCGGCTGCGTTGTCACCCCCCACCAGCAACCCCGAGCGTGACCCAGCCAGCTCAGCCGGGTGACTCCTTGTCCTTGTCCCCTCCACGGCTCTCCGAGCGGAACGAGGCCCCCGGCCCACAGGGACGGTGGGCAGCTCCAAGCCCAACTCGCTGTAGGACGCTGCCACCCGCCCCCGTGGCGCACCCGTGACACCAATGACCCCGGCACCTGCTCAGCCACCTCGGAAGTGGATTCCTGAGTCACCACCCCACAAACGCGCCCAGCTCATGCGCTTCCCGGCTCCTCCGCAGGGAGCCCAACCTTCCCCCAATATCCAGCCTTTATCTTTTCCTTCCTTCCTTCCTTCGGGATTACACACAGGTTGTGACACATCCCCGACCGGGATTGGCTCGTCGGGCATGCGGAAAAGCCGCAGGGACAGTGCTGCGGCAGGAGGCGGGCGCAGGGTGACCCAGCTCCTCGCCCCACGCGTCACCTGCCTCGCGGGAGCGGCACCGTCTCCGCGATATCCGTTCCGCGACGCCCCTGCGGAACCTGCCACCTTAGTCACCGGGACCAGGGGCTCCCAGGTCTGATGTCACCCCGCAGCGTCACTCCTTTCACATCTTTGTCGAGACCGGACGCTGATCCATGGGTTTCCCCCAGCCTGGCGGCTCCCTTGGAGCGTGGCCAAGGACAATGCGGGGCATCGCGGCAGCCCAGGAGGGCTGGGGCCCCGCGCGCAGCTCCCCGAGGAGCTGTGATCTTCCCTGCCGGCTCCTCGGCGAGGCTGGCGGGAGGCCAGGCTGCAGTTTTAGATCATCTATAAATTCCCAAGCGGAGATGCTGCTGCCGGAGCGAGAGTGGCCGTGGGTGGCTGCCGTGAGCACCCAGATCAGCTTCTCCTTCCCCTCCGCGAAAGTGTCCTGGGGAGCAGCACAAGGGGCCAAGAGGAAGGCAGAGCGATGGGGAAGGCACAGGGAGGTGCCACCTTGCAAAGCATCCCGTTCCCAGGGAATTTGCTGCGGGGATGAGCCTGTTCTGCCTGGGGGGTTTGGTCCTGAGGAGGGATTTTTAGGGAAAGCTGGAAGGAGCGGGGAGCTGCAGGGTGGCTCCGCTCCAAGCGGCCACGCGCGCTCCCTCGGCCGCCAGCCAGAGCAACTCGCTGAAAGTGACAACCTGGTGCGAGGAGTTTCAGGGAAACCGGGAGCAGGAGAGGCTGCAGAAACCACTTCCCCTTGCTCACCCACCCTGCGTGGCCTCTCGCCGCTCTCCCCGGGCTCCCTGCATCACCCCGCAAACTCCGCTCCGGGATGCCCCGAGGAGCAGGAGCACAAACGGAGCAGCCCCGGCACCCCCGGCTCCAGGGGCACCAGAGAGGGGCCCCGTGGAGGATGAGACCACGCTGCCGGCATCGCTCATTCCCTAGGGATCTCCTAGCTGGAATGAGGCAGCCGCAGGAAGCCCAACCCTGCTTTTAGCCCCAGGGCGCGAAGCCCTTCGGCACAGGCGGGTGCAGAGCGGGGACGCGTGGAGGCGCCGGGCCCGGCCGCCCCCGGTATCGCGCTCCTCGCCTCCCTCCCCGCTCCGCGGCGAGGCAGAGTGACAGGTTTCATCTGTTCCGCATTTCTCATTCCGCCTCCCCCCGAGACAGTTTGGAGGGAGGTAGAACTCAAGAAGCTGCCAAGAGACCTCACGCCGGCTCTCCTCGCGCTCCTCCCCAGCTGCTTCCCACTCCCTTCCCGCTGCTCCTGCCCTTGCTGGGCCCTGAACCAGGGCAGGGTGGTGGAATAACGCTGGGGCCCGGCTGCTGAGAAGTCCCTGCGTGCTCGTGCCCTCCTGCCAAGTGCACGGAGAAGGGGACGAGCACCCAAATGTGCAGCAGGGAGGGACGAGCCGCGGTCGGAAGCTGCTGCCGGCGGGAAGGGTTTCGGGAGCCGGGACAGCATTGCTGGAGCCCAGCGTCCGACTGTGCCCTTGCAGGGGCTAAATTTAGCACCAGGTTCCATTCCGGTGCCTTTCTCCCTAGCAAGGCTCCCGCGGGAAGCCGGGAGCTGCACCCGGCGCTCGCGGCATTTTCCGACGTGGCCGTCGCAAGGACAGCAGCAACAAAAGGAGGCTCCTGGCGGCCCCATGTACCAGCCCCACATGAGTGGCCGTGTCCGGGCACCCGCTCAGCAGAACGAGGGTAAAGGCAGCCCTGGGTGCCTCTCCGCACCAGCACGGTAGCACATGGAGCCCTCCTGGTCTCCGCAGGGGATTAACGCGGTTTAGGGAGACACCTGCGAGCCCGCTTCCAAATCCCACCCTCGGGAGCTGACGTCCCAACGCCGGGCACAAGGAGAAAAGCGGGGACGTGGGCAAGGAGCCACCTCTGCCGCAGCCTCCAGGGCCCTCACTGGGCCAGGGGGGGCGGGTGGAACAAGTCCTATTCCTGGGACAACCAGGAATAGCCGCACACAAGGACACGGCTCCGCGAGACAGCGCTGCTGGCACAACAAGCAATTTCCTGCTTCCCGAGCCCTTTTTCTGGATACAAACTTCTCTAAAAAGCATCCTGTGCTCTTTCATCCCGCCTCCTGGTGCCGAGAGGGACAACATCACCTCCCTAACACCCTTCCGACCTCCTTTTCTGAGGACGACGCTGGCCCGCGGCCGGCACGGAGCCGGATCCGGCTCTTTGGGCTGCGCCTCCTTCTAGCGCAGCAGCCACAACTCCTGTTACTTCTCCCATGCCGGCTGCTTTTGGGGGGCGTGATTCACTCCTCTGGTTTCCTTTGGTTTGTTTTGCTTTTTCCAATCTGTGCCCAGCAAAAAAAAAAAACATTTTGAAGCAAGATTTTACAGCACCCACAACTCCCACCCTGGGAAAACAGGCTGTCTGCGGGAAACAGTGCTGGGAAAGCAGGACGCTCGCTCCGGCAAACCGGAGAGCTCCGGTTTGCGTAAGCCCTGTCTGAGGAGCCGCTTCACGTCGGGATGAAGGTGGCCTCTCCTCTCCCTCGCCAGCTGAGTGCGGGGAGCTGCTCCAAGAGCTCGGATGAGGCCAAGCAGACGCGGGCGCATTGGAAAAGCCCGGCAGCTGTGGGCATTTTCCGGGAATTGCCATTCCCGCCGCGCTTCCCGAAGCCAACGCGCCCGGACGAGGCAGCCAGCGGTCAAGCGCCTCCGCTCTCCTTTGCCTGGGGGACTGGCAGCATCTCCACAGTGCAGCTCCAAGTCTGGCTGCCCCCGGGAAAGAGGGGGCCAGGGAAGCAGCGTGATTCCCCCTCTGGCACCGTGCGGATGCAGCATCCGTGTGGCAGCACAGGCTGCGATGCCAGCACTCCTGCTCGGCCCGCAGAGGCTGTTCCGCGCCTGCTGCGCCAGCCGGGCTGCTCCAAGGACACGGTGTTCCCGCCGGACGCGCTTTCCTCGGGCTGCACTGGCTGCCGCTGCAAAAACCGCAGCGGAGCGGGAACCTGCTGCCCGCCGAGGCCGCGGGGAAGGGCAGGACCCTCGGGAGCCCCTGGCCCCGCAGGCGGCCGCAGAGGGGAAGCTGGACACGTCCTTGCCAGGGAGAAGGGGACCTTGAGGCTGTTGCCCAGGGGCAACCCATGCCGAGTGTCGCTCCGTAGGGCAGTAGCCCACAGGCAACTTGGACGCACGGTCCCCGTCCCCACGGTGCCCATCCCCGCGGCCTCGAGCAACGGGGCGCCCCGGCGGTGCCGCACGAGGAGAGCAGATGGCGCCCAATAAACCCCTGCAAATTCCCAGCCGTGGCAGCTCCCGGTCTGCCCGCAGACAAACGCCAGGAGCCGCGGGGCTCCGCTGCTAAATCCTCCCGCGGGGCACTAATCCCCGCGCACCCACGGCAGCAGGACGCCCCCGTGCACCGCGTGCTTCGGGAGCCCTGCTGCAAACCCCGGCAAAACCGGCTCTTTTGTTTCTCTCTCTCTGCAAGCAGGAGCTCCTCCGGCCGCGCAGCCTCCTCCCGGGGGTCACCGGCTACCGTGGCATTCCCACCGGCAGGGCAAGCGCAGCAACGAGGGGCAATAAGGAAATCCTCAGTTTCGTGCAAATTCTCAGCATCCCCTGAGCCAGAGGAAACGGTTAGCGGGCCAGGATGCAGCCGTGGCTTTGATATCCCCGACCTGCGGGAACGGCTTGCCAGGGATGTAGAGAGGTAAAGGGCTTGTCGAGGCAAGAGAGCGAAAAATGCAATTAAAGAAAAAGAAAAATGAAGGAGGTTCAAAAGGCCTCCTGAGAGCACGGGGGGGTTAACGCAGAGCCAGAGCCGTGCCCAAAGGCACAAAAGGAGAATAAGCCGAGCCCAAGTCGCGGGCAGGGAGGGGAAGCGCCGCGGGCGCCCGCTTGCGCCACACTCGCCCGCCCCGACCTACCTCGGGGTGCCGTGATGATCCTGGGGTTCACCCGGGAGCGCCCGGCCGCCCCCGCGCCCAGCTGGCTGGCCCACAGGGCCAGCAGGAGGGCGAGCGGGGACCTCGCGCCCATCTCTAGGGGCTCGCAGAGCGCAGGCGGCGGCGAGCGAGCGAGTCTGACAGCTGCATTTCTCTTCTCATGCGCGGGGCGGATCCAGCGCAGCCGAAAATGGAAACGAGGGAGGGACCAGTTCTGCAGGACTCCAGCAACTCGCAGCCTCGCTTGGAAAAACCTCGGGCTTTGCAGGGAATTTGTCCTTTTTCTTCCTTTCTTTCTTTTTTTCCTCTTTCCTGCAAGTGAGAGGTGGGAGCCTGGTGGCTTCATTTGCCTTTGTTAGCCAAGAGGCTTGTAATAGAAATGCCAGGGTTGGTACCCATTAAGTGAAAATGAAAACGTGTGTTGCATATGTGGGTGTGTGTGTATGTATATATATATATATGTATTTCTATAAGATACAAGAATAAGGGTCACCCAGAGCAGCTGGTTGATAGTGAAGGACACTGCTCACGCCTTTCTCTGCAGCAGCTACAAGGGGATGAGAGCAACGGGCAACACACACAGATTCACCCCCAAATGCAGGGCAGGGAGGGCACAGGAGCCGCAACTCGACCGCCGGGGTGCCCTATGCGCTGCGCAACAACGGCACGTACGTCCCTCGTGTCACACGCCTACGAGCACAGGAGCGGCGTCCGAGGATGTGAATGCACAAAACCCGTTTACTCGGGTGAACCCGAGTGAGCAAACAGCCCTTCCCGCACGCTCCCGCGCTGACTTTTGTCATGCAAACGCCCTGTGCAAGGGCCAGGCGCTTTGCGGAGACCTCCCTCCCGCTTTGACGGAAAGAGCAGGGCACTGCGTGCTGGGCCAGACGTGAGTNCGCGCTGACTTTTGTCATGCAAACGCCCTGTGCAAGGGCCAGGCGCTTTGCGGAGACCTCCCTCCCACGGGCAGTGCTTTGACGGGAAGAGCAGGGCACTGCGTGCTGGGCCGGACGTGAGTGGAATAGGAGAGTCCCGTGGGGCGCTCACGCGGATGGGGACGCAGCTGCTCTCCCGTTGGAGTCCCTGCTGTGCCTGAGCGGGGCCCGCGCCGCTCTTGGAGGAGGCGAACGGTGGCAGTTCAAGGGGACGTCCTGGAGGAAGCAGGGAATTAATGAGCCGGCTAATTGTCAGCTTTAAGGACCCAGGGGAATTCTGCACGGGGTTTCATCTCTTTCGTTAACCAAATAGCCATTTGGGTAATTACAGTGTGACAACACACACATCAGCTCTGGTTTTCTACTTGTGGACACGGTGATTCCCACATCAGCTTTGAACTGTTCTGCACTGCTGCTCACCTTGAAGTGACTGCCCAGCAAACCCTAGAAGCTACTGAATTTCCCTGCCTGCCCCACTGATCCCAGAGGTGCTGGGCCCCACAGCCACCCACTTTCCTGCGGCTCCAGAAACGCTGGAAATTTCTGGCAAATTTCTATCTGGAAAATGCGTGTGTAACTCATGGAAATTCTTTCCCAGGGTCAGGAGCGAAGCAGGAACAGGATGGCACCATTTGCAAATCAGCAGCCCAGGCCAAACCACCCGTGCCGGTTCCCTAACAAACACAATGAGCCAACAATTTGCATGCACCAAAGTGTGGGCTATGCAAATGGCCACTGCATAAACTGTTACCTGCTTTTCGTTCCGGACCTGATGAGTCACGTTCTCTGGCTGCTTCCCCCTTGCAGGGTGATGCTTTCAGGCCTGGGCACAGAAAAGGGCCAATGAACCCACAGGAGAAAGATAAAGGTCTTGGGGTAGCAGAGCGTGGGGTCGAAGCTGATGGCCACTCCTGTCCCAGGTTGCAGGAGTTGATGCTATTTCATACAAGGCCGCTCTGAGATCTCTGCAGATGGATCACCAACACAGCCGATGGGAAAGACCCAGACAGTGATGAGCATCAACCCCAAAAAAGCAACTCTTCAGTGAAGGGTTATCATTAAAATGGAGCTCTCGCCCCCAAAACCTTCTGTTCCCCTCAAAAGCTATCGCTGCCCTTGGCATCCTGAGTGCCTTGGAGCAGGGGTGAGTCTGAGTGACGGAGATGCAGAGACCCCAAGGAGGAGGCTGCATCCAGCCCCAGTCACCAACCCAGTTTCAACCCATTCACTTAGAGACCAACAGTTTAGGGACAATCTGGGAGCCAAGGACCGTCCCCTCACACTGCAGCCGGCTGTAGCAGTGCCAGGAAAGTACCAAAAAGGGACCTTTTTGGTCATGGCACAAAGGACAGACACAGAGCCCTCAAAGAGCAGACCTTTTTCCTATGGCATTCTTATTGCCTTAGCACGGCACTTGTGCTGTTTTTCCTCTGCATTTTGCCTTCTAGACCTACTAGAGTAGTCTTTGACAGGAAGAAAGCAGAATTCCATGCACTGTTTCCCTTGGCACCACCCGCCAGGTCCTTCGGTCCTTGAGGGCCGGAGCAAGGTGGTGATGGTGGGAAGGAAGCAGAGTAGATGGGTTATCAGCAGCTACCGCAGTCGTGACGCGCTCTTCGCTCCAACTCAACATTCCTACACAAAGCCAGGCCCATCTCAGCCATCCCCTTCCCTGCACTGGTTGCCAGCACCTCGGCCCCTCCAGACACGCTCTTTTCATGGATGTTTGTCTCCAGAGGCTGTTTAGGCCAGACTAAACCTGCAGGACTCATCAGGTCGTAGACCTCCCTTCGCCGTTCTGCCTTGGTGCTGGAGCACAGTGAATTGCCCTAGGAAAGGTCACCAGAGTTTAGGGGAAAACCCAACCACCCCGTGTGCTAAATGCCACCCAAGGAGGGGAGGAAGAACCACCTGCCCCAGGATGCCTTTGCTCAAATAATCCACCCTTTTGACTTACCAAAAGTCTTGAATTCACCTCGGCTCCAGAAAGCCCTCCTGGTAACACACAGGTTAAGGACGAGTTCCACAATCCACCCCCCGAGTTCCCCACCATAAATACGGGGTGGGATCCAACTCTACATGTTCCTCCAGGGAATCGGCGCAAACCCCCTGCTCCCCAGGGAGCCCCTTCAAACCGGCGTTGGGAAAAGTGCCAGAAAAACCCTTGTCAGCCGGCCAGGCATGCAGCAGAAGTGGAGGCTGCTCAGAAAAGTAAACTCATTTAAAGATATTAAGTTGACCTTGTCCCGCTAGAGCACTTCCAACGCCGATAGCTGTCCCGCCAGGAAGGGAGAGACGTCTGAGCGCGATATCTCTTGAAGTGCCTTCCCATCCTGGCGTGTGGCGGGCGATGCGCAGCCAAGTGACGCAGGAGGTGTCTGCAGCTCCGCGCCGTCCTTGGCGGCGGCTGGCGGGTACCACGGGGCTCTGCAGGCTCCGCGCTCCCGGCTCCCGCCGCCACGGGAAGGTCGCCATCTCCGCCAGCAGGTGAGTGGGAGCAGCTCGAGATCTCACCATGTGCTCAAGCCCTTGGACTCGTTTTCCCCCGTGACCTGGCAGAGCGCTTGGAAGGGATGTTGGCCCGCGCAGGGAAGAGCTGCCCTTTCTTCCTGCCTCCCATCTGCCCTTCCTTGCGTCGGAAGCAGATGATGGCCACAAATCCTGCATATTATGTGTCCCGGGAGCTCCCACGCTGCGGAAAGCGCTCGGAGGAAGCCATAAGCCACCAGATCACAAGTTTTCGGGAGGGAAGGAAAAAGAAGAGCAAGAGCTCAAGTGGAGGAAGAATAATCTGCATGAAAACTGCCTAGGCTGACATCAGCACCAGCTGGCAGGATCCACGGGATGATTAAATTATGTGTAACGGAGGAGCCGTCAGGTTTGAAGCACTTAATCAGAGGCAGCTACACCTCGGGACCAAGCTCTCCCGAGCCTGAACCACCAGCCCCGCTGCCCTTTCCTGGAAGGGGGCCCTGTGCAAACAATCCAATTAAAAGGGAGGCAAACAGCGCGGCGGGAGGCCGGGCCGCGTGCTGGGCAGTACGAGGGGATTACGGCGCTCGGCTGTCGCCGGCAACAGGCTCCTTTTGAGAGGGGGTTAAGTGACAATTTTCTTCCCGACCGCCCAGCTCTGCCAGCAATGCGGCTCCTCTCGGAGCCCACAGCCATCCCGGGTTGTCCCCGGGTACCTCCCAAGATCCATATATCCAACCTCAGAGACTGCTGCCTGGCTGCTTCCAGCTGCTGACCGCTCACTTGGGGCTAAGATGGTTAAATCTGCACAAAACCTGCAGCTGAACTGGGGGTCTCCGTGGGGATTCCTCCACACACAGCGCTGTGGGGTGGCACGGAGGCTGCAAATCTCCCTGTGTTAAAATAAAAATACCAGCGGGGTCCGTTCACTACCAAGATGCCCGTTCTGGCTCCAAAGCTCTCTGAGCTTTGGCCCCTAGCTGCCAGAAAGTTTAACCAAGATGCACATTTCCTCGCTTTGCTCATGTTCTCCCTGCCGTACACGTTCACGGGACAGAGGACTTTTTGCTCTGACACCTTGCAACTCATTTGATGCCTTTATTACGGAGGTGGAAACCCAGAGCTCTCCCGAGCCACCCACGTGCTCACGCTGCGAGCGGCACCGCGGCGCGCGCCGGAATCACCACGGTGCCTCCTCCAGCCGCAACCAGAAGGGCTCAGCCCTGCGCACGGCAGCAGCCTGGAGGCTCCTCAACTTCCCCCAAAGTCACACTTCTCATCCCAAAAGCAAAGGGTGGGTTTTTTTAACTTTCCAGACCCAATAAGCTTCAAAGCTCAGTCATTTTTCAGCTTTGGAAGATACATCACGAGGATGTTAACCTTCCTCCCACTGTACTTTTTGGGTGCTTTTTTTTTTAACCATATTCTCATTAAACTCAGCAAGTATCCTTATAAAGTTAGCAGGACTAGAGCTAGTATAAGTCAGAGGGTAAATTATAAATAGCAGTAGTTTACATGTGTTAATATGTTCTAAACATAGAAGAAAATATCATAATTAGGAAATAAACACACTTTCGCAGCATGACATTCTCAGTACATTTCTGCTTTCGTTAAGTTAAACTAGTCAGCTGCCCGGAAAGGGGTCTGCTTTTATTAAGCAGTTGCACAGTCAGCACCACGTGGAGCCTCGGCACAAGCAGCACAGTTCCCTAAAGGAGGCTTTGTCCAGAAAAGCCACCAAAATCCCTTTTCTTTGTTCTTTAGGAAAAAATGTTCACTCATCCCTGCTAGGGAAGTGACCAAGCCCCACATTTTTACAAGGTACTCGATGCGGAGACAGCTGTGCTTTGGCACTTGCCTCAACTTTTGCATTCTCCTCTATGGATTCTCATGCCCCATTGGGGATTTGGTTGCTCGGACGCTGCAGCAGCAGCTGCTCTGCAAGTAGGAGTCATTCAACAACCTCAGTCTGGTTGGGGAAGCGGGAAAAAAAAAAATCTTATTTTGAAATGACAGAGGTATGTGGGAGGAGGAAGGGAAATCTAACACTAGTCATTTAAAACAAGAAACCAAGACTGAAGCGCTTGGAACTAAATTCTTACGCAAACCAAAACTCCCAAACCCAACGAGGCCGCGTCTGCGGAGACGTCGCTACCTCCAGCGTCGACACCGTCTCCTGGAATAGATTGGGCCGGTTGCGTTCGCTTCTCACATGGGAAGGCTCCAGTGTCCCCGCAAAAGCGGAGGAAGATGGAAGCGGGCGGCTCACGCTGGCTGGGTACAGCCAAAGTTATCACGAAGCCGAGGAGATCTCTCCATTTTACCCTCTTTCTGGAAAACTGCCCTCCCACAGCACAGGCTGGCTCCTCCGGGGACGGTCGAGACCCTCTTAGCAGAAGAGGGATGAGGGGGAAAACAGGGAATTAGCCACGGGAGTGGACGGAGTACAAAGGAAGGGCACATATGGGGACAAAGCGCATTGCCAGCGGGATCACCAGCCCCTGCAGGTGTCCGCGATGCTCCGGCACTGCTGGTCAAGCACAGGGATGAATAACAACACGAGCATTAACGAAGCGCTGCGCTAAGAGCCAGCTGCTGCCAGCGCTGCTGAAAACCCCCACTGTGACCGCTTCCCTTGTCGGCACCGCTAGAGGCAGGGAGAGAACTGAACCGAGAAGTCTTTGATACGAGGAATGGAAAGTCCCCAACGAAAGCGGCGTACGCGGGCGAACCACGGCCCGACGCCCCCGCCTGCTAAATGGCCAGAAAAAAAAAAAA
>VWPW01017965.1:937507-976851 GCA_013389825.1 Crypturellus undulatus | reverse complement strand
AAAAAAAGGGCAAAACCCAGACACATCAGTAAGAGGTAAAAACTCACCAGGTAGCAGAAAGGAGAGTGCAGCAGAAGCAGGAGTGGCACGAGCTGAGCCAAGTTGAGCTGGGCTGAGTTTAGCCGAGCCGAGCCCAGGCTAAGCCAGGGCCCAGCTTTGCTGGCTGGAAGTGGCTGCAGCTGTGGTGGGTGGCACAGGCAGGTGGTGATCACTGGGCAGGTAGCAGCCACTATGGGCACCTGCAGCTGAGGCTGTTCTCACCAGGACAGCCTTTCTCTAGGCCACCCCACGGAAGGGCTCTGCTTAACCACTGCAGACAGAAAACACATCTACCAGGAGAGACCGGGATCAGGGTGACCGGTGCTGCCCGAGGAGCAGCTCTTGCATGGCCTGGACCTCGTGGTGGGACCACACGTGTCCGCAGGGGCCGAAGTCTCATCCTGCCACCACGTGGAGGTGCCGTGGCAGACAGGGCAGTCAGTGGCAGCTGGAAAAAAAACCCTTTTAAAATTAATTGAAATCCCTCAAGAGGCTGATTTGCTCCGGGGGAAGGGGGCTGGAAACTTCTGCTGGAATGGTGTTATTTTCCCAGTTGCGCCTGAAACAAACAGGAGCATTTGGGTAAATTAGATCAGCAGGAAAAGTCAAATGAATGTGATATAGAGTGAAACACCCTTGCATATATCCCCCCACTTAAATGATATTTTGGCAGGAATAAATAATTAAAAAAAAAAAAAAGAGTGAGGGCTTTGATGAGGAGAGAGCTGAGAGACACAAAGCCCCAGAAAGGCGGCAGGAAATTAAAGTTAATTATAAAGGAGGATTAATTTAAGCCATCAGACATGGCATGCTGGGCTAATGTCAGGCCTTAGATGCATTGCAATGCATGACAGAAATCTAAGAGCCGTCAGCCACTGCAAAAGTGGCTTTTTACTGAAAATCAGAAATTGCATTTGGTGTTATCCCAGCAAAACACATGTCTTGGGGGAGGCAGTAGTGCTGTTCAATGCTGGCAGTACTGAGGAGCAGCCTGGGCTGCTTTTCCATGGCCGTCCTTCCACAGGGGTGAGTTTGTGAGCGCAGTTCCCAGCTCTGCCCCTTTTGGGGCTGGTGCAGTGCCCGGTTCTTGTGAAAGCTGCAGAGGAGCCTCCTTGCAGTGTGTCCTGGGGGCCCGTGAGCTCGGCTAGGCCCGGTCCGGGCAGCGCCCATCAGCCTCGCTCCTCCTCCTCCTCCCGCCTGGAAGGACGAGTGGCTCCTGACCCTGTGGCCTTGGTTGCACTTGTTGCCAGCACTGGGAACGTTTAAATAACGTTCTCTGCATTCTCTGCGTTTAAATAACAGCTTTACTCAGGCCTCAAGACCCCGCTGGGGTCCTGCTTCATCAGCACAGCCCTGCTCTTGACTGCTTTTTACAGCTGTGTATAATGTAGCTCATAATGAGGAACAGACCCTGTATCGGTGCTTGGGAGCAGCCCCTCTGTGCAGCAGTCCCGTCCGGGCCGTGCCCCTGCGCGCAGAGCTCCAGGGAGCGGAGCCTCCTCCGTGCAGGAATGGGCCCTGCTGCAGCAAGAGGCGCAGCCGGGAGGGCCGCGGGTCGCTGTGCTCCCCTCCTGTCCGGCCGTTAGGGCTTTCTTAGCACCGTGCCTCCTGTACCGGGGCTGACTGCTGCTAATACAGAGGAGTTTGCCAAAAAAAAAGAGCATCTTAGCTTTTACACAACACAGGGCCATTCCTACAGATTTTCAGGCATCAAAGCAAACTGTCTTTACTTCCTGCTCTCCCACCTCCCTCTTTATTGTTACTCCGCAGAGGGACTTAATGCGGAATATGTGAAAGGAGAAAACATGGAAGCGGTTGCGAGCGAAGAACCTCAAGGTGAGAGCTTTGCATTCCGTAACCTTCGTGCCTCTGGCCACAAAAGCAGCTTTACTGAAGGGCTTTCTTAAATGCGCTCACACTTTGCTGGGCTGCAGTGTCTCTGTGATGGAGACACCACTCAGGTTTGGCTGCAGCTTTCATGAGACTTCCACCACAGTGTTTTTCCCCCTTGCTGTACACAAAGCAAATCTCTGCATTAAGAGACCAAGGATCTAATTCCGCAGACAGTGGCAGGCACTATTTAGCTGTCACGTTTTCAGCCAGCAAAAGTGTGTTATACAGGAAGAGCACGATCCTTCTTTCAGTGACAGACAATGAAGGCTGAACCTCCCAGCCCCAGGCACCCACTGCGTGCAGTTTAGCTCCTTTGTATGCTGTTGTATTCACAATCCTTTTTTTCCTTCCCTATTTAAATATTTAGTACTGGAAACGCAGTCAGCAGAACCACCCAAATAAGACGGCGCGAAGCTCTGAAGAATGACCTGGGGCTAGAAGAGAGTCAGACAGCAGCAAACACGGAGATCTTACATGCTTGTAATTTCGCTTTTTATTTAATTTGAATCCAAAGCTATTTAATGTGCACTTAGGCTTGAATTGGCTTCTTAGTGCTGTAGGCTCTAGGGCTGTAAGGGTAGTATGTGTTTATTTTTTGTAAAGACGTACATGTTTACATTGAAGTAATATTGTGGGCTTGATCTCAAGTTGTATGCAGAACAACAGAAGGGGCTTCAGTGGAGTTCAAGTGTCAGTTAAGGGACAAGGTCCTTTCCAAGGAGCCAAAGGACTTTCTGGTGTGACTACAGCGAAGTGCCTGTAAATAGCAATCCAAAGCCAACCATGCAGACCCCTTTATAAATCACTCCCAGCCGACAGGCCATCTGCTATGGGCACATAACTTCCAATGGCAGTGATGAAAACTGCACGTTTATTGAGCGTAGATTGTGCTTCTTAGAGTAGCTACACCTAAAAATAAAGTGCCTATGGGTAGGTCCTCAGGTGACACCCTGCTCCTTGGTCCAGGACATTCCCAACCACACAGCACTGGGCTTCTAACCAAACAAAAGGACCTGGTTTTCATCCCAAACCACTAATACAGGTAATAGCTGTGAACACACTGTTCATTTTTGGCAAATACCATTTGAACATGTGGCTCTGCTAGAGGTCAGAATGGAGTCGAAGTTACAAAGGGATAGAGTTTGCCTCTGTCATTAACAGGAGACCTATATTGTCATTGAAATGAAATCAAACCTGTTTGGTTTTATGCTGCCAAGGAGAGATTCAGGTCTCATTCCGACCAGAGAAAATTACAGATTTAACCCAAAAGGAAATAGAGAGTAGATCTGTTGAGACCCATGACACTCACTGCACACGCCAAGATCACCAGATACCATCCCCCCACGTCCTCAAGCACTCGCACAACTCTCGAGAATGGTCCCTGTCACCTTAGGCAGAAACAGGGTGCAAAGCTTTGACCTTTGCTGTAGGAATTGTGATTTTGCTTTGAATCCCCCCACATCTCTCTCTTATTGATGCTAAAATGGGAACACTGCTGCTTACCAATATATTTTCCCCAAACAGTGAATACTTTAAAAATGGTTTAAAGTGAGGGGAAATTCAGTTTACCTTGTGTAAAAGATACTCTGTGTTTATATATTAACCTGAAATGTCTTCATTTTGTAATGTTTTGCAAAAACACTTGTATTGTGAATGTGGATAAAAAGAGTGTTTTCTGTTTGATGTACAAATTCACAGCTTTCTTGTAGATATGACTTAACACAAGGCCTTGCCAATAGGTGAATAAGCCTGGGAGCTTTCAGGTCTAACAGCTCAATTTGGAAGGAAATTGCCTAGTAACATTACAAGTATTTTGCAACAGCTGCACAATTCTTAGGTTGTTTTTTGCACTTGCATTTTCAAAGCCTTATAAGAGAACAACTACAGCATTTATAAGGGAGACAGGCTCCAAGAATATATGGCAACTGTCATTTATTTGGAATACTTGGGCTACTACAATGCTGCTATTAATTATTGCTACTTTGTTTTGTTAACGGAGTTCAATTAGAAAACTAACTACTGGTTTCTCTGAGACTGGAAGCAGAAAAAAGAGATACAGGGTACAGAATATATGTTTGCTTACTCTTAGAGTTGGATTTTCATGAAGGAGGAGATTGGGGTTATAGACGTATCAGAAGCACTTGGATCTGGGTAACTCCTTCTCCAAACGCTGTAGCCTGTCCTTTCACAGCCAACATATTTGACAGCTGTGGCATGAAAACATTTTTAGAAAACAGACAAACTGGTGCAATATGGCATTGATAAATGGTAAAAGTCATATTCCCCGGGCAGATCAAATGAATGTTAACTCCATTCCTCCTTTTGCTGATGAATGTTGCTTTATAGATGCAGATCACCAGTCCTGTAACTGCACAGAGCACTGGGACCCTGTTCGCATAGCGGACAGGGCAGGCTCCAGGGATGCTCAAGTCTGCAGCACTCAGCCCTCCTGTGGGAAAGTGCTAAATCAGGACATATGAAAAGCATGCAGGTAATTCACAATATTGCTGTTTTGAAGGAAAAAAAAAAAAAGGAAAAAGTTTCATTGAGGAAAAATTAACATTTTTTGGAACTCAGTAGTCTGCACTGAAGTTGTTCCTTTTGCCAAAGCCTTTTCTATGGCTTTAGTGAATACTTATGCCTTAATGTAATTTAAAGGTATGCATAAGGAAAACTGTAAATGCAGTGAAAGGGAGAACTTTTTCAAAGTTCAGAGTAACAAAATTCAAGACTTCTTTCTAAAATATTTCTAATGGGGAAATACTGACAAATACTACAGGAAAGAAATTAAACCCAGTCTCTTCAAAATAACTGGGCAAAAACCTACAGCTTCGTGTGCTAAATGTCAGTTAAGACTCAATTGCTTTTTTATTGCAGTTTGTCTCCTTCTCTGTCAGAACTGTCTGCTCAGTCTCTGAAAAACGACAAGTTTACACTTCCCATCATCAGTCATTATAGCAACGGAGAAGGTTCATTTGTATTTTCCTAGTAATGATACAAGTTCTGAAATATCTGATACAGCATTCACCCCTCTAACTACCTGCATTTAATATTTGTTATTTTAAACCTGGATATGGAATTTTAAAAAATCTTGCACTTATATTCTGTATACATGGTGTGAACTTTCTCATCCTGTATATAAAAAAGGCAATAAAACACTGAAAAAAAGGATTTTTTCTCATTAGTTCAGAAGTACAGATGCAGCTGTCCTGACTTTGTGCCACCTGTTTTGTGCCTCATCCTTTTAACACTCCTCCCTTCTTCAGATCCACTAATGCTATTTCTAATGAAAAAAAATAGAAATGGGTTTCTATTCTATAGAAAACAGAATTGATAAGCACTCCACACACTACTCTTCTGCTGTTGTTTATTAGATGAATTACTCACATTTTCCTTTGGCCATACTGTAGTAGTTTCTTCATTTGAGACTACCATGCCATGAGATTCATCATTTCAGAATGTGGTGACGTCAATTTGGGGTTTTTGGGGCACACAGTAAGTTTGGCCATTTTCTTGCAACCCATTCAGGAACAAGTGCTATCCTGTCAGTCTTAACTACTCATTTTTGTAATAAAAGTGGAGTTAGTCCATGAGGTCATTTCGAATTCTGAAAAAATGAGTAGACAGACTTCATCCTCAAAACTTACTTATATCAAATGAATTTAAGGATCAAATGATCTGGCAGATTTGGTCAAAACCAAATTAAATTCAGAAACAATGGTACTATGAAACTGGAGACTCACATCTTTACAGTGAAATCTTCAGTTAAAAGCAAGACCTACTGTTTACTAATGCAGGAGTGACCTATTCCAAATGAAAAGGTTTAATAATATGCTGTGAAAAGAGATATCTTTTGCTAATGTGTATGCAAGGGTCATGTGGTTAAAAAAAAAAAACAAAAGCAGAATTTGTCTACCCTTAAAAATAACACGAATAAAACAGACTTGACCAGTAGGATGTTCTAGTTTTGTTTGGTTGTGGGGCCAGGGGAGGTGCTGCATTTTGGATTAAAATTACAAAAGGCTGGAGCAGGTCCTCTGTATACATAAAAACATCTAAAATACACTAAAATCTTCATTAAAAAAAAAAAGCTGTAGACTATGTGAGAAAAAAAAGTATTACTGTGAAAACCTTCATCTAATGGTAAAAACAGAATACACGAAGTACACATTCTTTTCTTGGCATTTTAACATGAGAAGAAAGTTTGCCTTGCCTGGGGAATAGGCCACACTGCCCATTTTCTGCTGCGAGACTCAGTGCACATGAATGGGATATTTTGATCCCCTATTTGCAGCTCTTAAAGACGCAGCCATTCTTGGAGTTATTAAATACAGCATACAAATTAGCACAGCTTTTCTCGTAGAAAAAAAAAATTAAACTCTTCCTACTTAAAGCTTTAACCCCTCGAGAGGAAGGCTGCCTATGTAATTACACAGGAGGGAGGAAAAAGAGGAGGGAGCTAAGGCTCTTTTCCAGCTTTCAAAGCCTTCTTCCATTTCTATTAAACAAGCAAACAAGAAAAGCAAAACCAATGAACTTCTGCAAAAGAGGAAAACATCTAATTCAGCTTTGAAACATGACTAAACGGCAACGTGTCTTATGCTGACAATGCAATCAACTTACTTTACAAGGAAAAAGTGGCTTCATTAGTTACCAAGGCATCAATCCTGTATTCAAACTGTTTCCTCTTCCACATATCATTTACAATAAGAAAACCCTCAGGTCAAATTTAGCAGCTTGCTGCCTGTGCACATTCCCTTTGCCCTGCCCCTAGAGTCAAAACGAAAAGCAGAAGGAGACCCAGCGATTCAATTAGAAGTTGATAGTTCTGTTAAAGGTACACCAGACTGGAGACAAGGTTCTGCTCTCTCCTCAACCGCTTCAATCCTGTCTTATTAAAAAAATAAAAAATAATGACAGATTTAAATTAGTAAGATAAAAATGTAGATATCAGGAAGCAGACCAAGGACAGAGAGAATATCTCCTTGACATCACTTCTGGACAGAGCTATGCATAACGAGCACATATAGCAGTTATATAATATCTCTGAAAATTACCATATTGAGTGGTTAAAAAAAAATCCACTATACCTATAAATACTATAGTAAGACACCCCCCATTCTATTCCTTCAGATCAGAGAAGGCTCCCTGAGCTAAGCTGGAACTTACGGATACTCAGGCAGTCAGTTGAAATATGCAGTAATTTTCTTTGCAAAATCAAATCCTCAAATATTAGCTCCAGGAATCTTAAGTTTTTTTTAAATCTCAGAGTACCCAAGCTAATCCAGTCATCCCTTCCTAATAATTATGGAGGATATATGTTGTGATTATTAGCACTAATAAAGAGGCAAAACTTCAAATGACTTTCTTCAGCACTGCATTTTAGAGATAATGTGCTTTACTTCAATATACAGTTAAAATGTCAAAGAAATCTCAAGTGTAGAAGAGTTTCATTCAATGCCAGCTCAACATATTCTGTCCACTTAAAATTCACTGCTGGCATACTACTTAGTTTCTTTATTTTTCAAACAGAAAATATATTTTAGCTATTTATTAAAAGCCTGAGGTTGATGAAAATTGCACCATCACAAGATTTCCTTAAGGTTTATTCTTGTAGGTGAATGCATATCATAAAATACAATTATTTAACTATAATGAAAGCATTGAAATACTATGCACTGCACAGTAAACTTCTAAGCCTGGACACAGCATTTCTGCCTTTCCTCTGAACAGTTGTAAACGTTCAAATTAGCAGCTCACCTTACTCCGTAACTACGAACACTAATATGATTGCAGAAAATCGGAAAGTGCATTGCTTGCTCTCATACTAAGAACAAATGTTGTAATAAATGACTGCTTGCAGACAGTAAGCACCACATCGGCATACAGAACCGGCTGATCCTTCAGAATGACCCTTAATTCCTGCCAACAGAACTTGGAGCAACACTGGAGCAAGCCAAAACGCAGAGCTGCTGTATTTAAAGGGCCTGAGGAGAAGAGATTCTCAAGAAACACGGAAGAAAAACAAGCAAAGGGAAATTTTAAGCATGCACCACGTCCGAGCCTTTCAAGAAGGCAACTGAGTAATGATTTAAAAGCTTACTCAGAACAGTAATCAAATCTCTATGACATTAACATATTTCAGGGAGTTGAAGGAAAGCAGAGAAGGTGTATTTCGTATGAATATACACATCAAGGTATTCACTTTACAGAAAAATGCTGGCAGCAATTTACAAAAGAAAAAGCCACCAGGCTTTATTTCAAGAAAACGAATTAAGATCATATTATTTATAAACTTTGTCAAACAAAGTCATTACAAGTTAAGGTCTTCAAAAGAGTCTGGATAGGCAGGATCCATTTTCTGTACTTACAGCTTAAAAACATGGAAGTATGCATATGTTTAACATCACATACACATGTACATAAATGGACACAGCATTGCATTTTATGTGTACACTTTCAAACAAAACACGCTTAGCAAAACGTGGAGCTATACAGACTATACAATTTACACAGCTGGGTGTCATTCCAACCCCAAATATTGCCATTTGCTAGAAAACAACCTTTACTTTGTACAAGACTGTGACATGGTTAAGTTTACCTCTTACTCAGGAGGCCGAAATTGAACAATAAGCTAAATAATCAAAAGACTTTATCTAAACTTGTACAAAAGGCATTAAAAAAACCCTAAAATTCATGCTTTACCAAATATATTACATCATACAAGTCAGCAGGTGTATGGGTGTACTAGACAAATGCAGTTTAACTTCATTCACTTTTAATGGCATATTTAATCAAAACATAAAACTGACTTCACTGGAAAACATTTAATTTAAACTCAATTTCCAAGTGCATCAAATTCCTAAAAAGAAAAAAAAAAAGTTGTGCTAGTCAGAAAAAAAAAAGGGGTGGGGGGAGGAGGTACTGAGTCTAAAAAAAGAGCTCTTGTTGGGAAGGACTTCAGGGTTCTGTTGAAGTGTAAGCATCATCACATGCATTTCCTGCAAGGCTCTCGACCAGGCCTGCTACCCTGATAATTTTTCCATCTGCCTGACGGACGAATTCCTTTTTAGCACAGTTAAGTTGTTAGTTGCTCAAAACAAAGTTAATTTCACAATTGGTGATTTAGCCAGTCAAAACACAACGTGGGAACGGCCAACAAAAAATACGTCACATCTACTGAAGCTCTTTTGGCCTCATCGTGATAATACCAGACACAGTAAGGCATGTAAATCACAGCAATTTTAAGTCACAGTTCTTGTGGGATGGGAGAATCATTCCACCCTCCTCAGTATTACCTGACCTGAATCATTTTACCAATGGCTTCTATTGCCGTTCACACAGAGGTGTGCACTGGCGTGGCTGAATGCGACGGTGAGGAACCTCTGTCGGAGGAGGAGGATATGGAGCGGGTGGCAGCTTCCCGCTGCAGCTCTTCCACCTTCTTCTGAAGCTCAGTCCGGATAGCGAGCAGTTCTTTAAGATTTTGGTGGATTGGAACCTGTCAGAAGAAGAAAGAAAAGGCTGTTTTGACTCAATAATGAACTATCTTCTTGAGCAACTGTTTTGCAGCTTTCTTCTGAAACACAAGAAACCCAACGCCTGTGGATTTCATTATATCAGTATGCAGGGAGAGCGTTTCTTTAGTCATCTGAAAGTTCAGCAAACTTTGAAACAACAGAGTTGGCAGAAAACGAGCTCAAAAGACTGTGCAAATTGACTTGATGGGATATCAAATTATTCCAATAAATGTACTGCTATCCCTTGCTATCAAAACCACTTTCAGATGAATTTAAAGTGCTTTCTCTACCTAGAAATTTGTCCTTTCTGCCTATTGGGACAGATTTTTTTATTTAAGAAGAATTTACAGAGCTGGCATTTAGCATTTTGGTCAGTACAATGAAAAGGATAACGTCATCCAATTTAATCTCTATAGATTTAGTCTGGGCAGCTCTTGTCGAGGCAGATTTTCAAAACACAACTACAGGGGTTATGGTCAGCCCCGGCAGCACGATCCCTATTAGACCTCCCTCTTACTGCACTGGCCTAGACAACTGCCCAGGAACAGGGAGAAGATTCCGACGGCTGGAGCTCCGTGCAGAGCAGGGTGACACACGGTTCCCCGGGTGCCTCTCCATGACACCGACCCCTTCCAGCCTGGCTCGCGGCGAGGCTGCTGGGGACCACCCAGACACACACGGTGGATCCGACACGAGTGGTCTCAGAAAGACCAGGGCTCTTGGCCAAGGGTCTTGATTTGAGTCTCAGAGGGAATTCTTCACTCTTGCCTGGAGCGTTCCACTACACCAGGCCACAGGAAGATCCAACTCTCATTGTTCTTCTGCAGTTGGATCTGTTATCTCAGACAAGCACAGAAACCTCCTCCTCTTCCAAATGCCAGAGAACAGCCAAAAGAGCTGGGCTGCCAACTGCTTTTAATTTACTTTATTCTTCAAACTCAGAATTGTTTACAGCTTTTGGAAGGAGTAAGATGGATAAAGAATTTAAGTGGGCTGGCAAGGCAATTGTGGAGAAATGCAGAATAGGGAAACCTAAGGATTGCTAGACACCAACTCATTTATTCATACGCGACGCCTCAGGAATGCCAGGCTCAAGAGATTTGCACTGTCATCCCTCCCTACTGCTCGCAAGAGATTACAGGGCAGGCCTGAATATCTAGGCAAGAAATTCTGAAACGGGGATATGTGCAGAAGATACTAAGAAACAGAAATGTTTTTTTCTTGCCTCCAATGCACAACCAAGTCACATTTTACCTTTCTGTGAATTCAGACTTTTAAAGTTTAAAAATCCATGTAACAGATTTTGATACTTTCAAAATCTAACACTTTTGTTTCTGAAACAGAAAAAAAAAACAAAAATCCCACTTTGTTTCTATATTTACTTGAATTTTAGCATGAAAGCATGAGTTTGCATAGGTGAAGCATTTTTGACCCAGTACTGCTTTCTAGCTCTGTGATTTAGCTCAGAAACAGAAACTTCAGGCCATTCATAAAGCTCCAGGACCCTGGGAGTCCTCAAATCACCCAGTAACCCATCCATTAACCTTGTGTCTTTGAAGAGCTCTCACTGCCCACTAACGCTGCCCATTATCCCTGCGCACCAGGACGTAGGAGACTGGAGTCCTGCCTTTGCCCTGGCATGAATCCCTTCTCTTACTGCAGGTTTGTCAGAAGCACAACACAAGGGTTTTCACAAGTGAGACGACAGCCTTCTCCACTAACCAAACACACACTACTTCCTACAGAAAGTTAATCTCATTTTCCAGAGGGCAACCCTCAGAAAATACATACACCTATGAACACATCCAAACCAAGCTCAATGATGAAGTTCCTCCAAGATGCTGTCATACATGCCCGGGGGGGATCCAAATTTCGGTGAAGACACAGATTTGCTTTTGGGATTATCACTGTCCTCCCTGCTGCCCTTCCATGAGGGAAATTCCCCTCTTCCTACACTCCCGCTGCCAAGTTCTGCTTTATGAAGATGTTTTCTTGGAACACTAAGGTCTGTAAGAGAATGATTTAACTATTGGTATCATTAGTCACGCAAGCCTTGGGTCACAGGAGATTTGTACACCTGATTTCTGAACAGCTTAATCATCATCCAGCATAACAGGCCAGTTTCTCTTAGACACTGTTCAACAATCTATTACCCAGTGCATTTTAGCGCATGCTACTGACACACGCGTGAAAAGCAGCATCCTGCAATTGGCTTTCGGGGAATTCACTGCTGCGTAAAAGGTGCTGCGGATGCAGCACACTCTGTATGGAGCTTAGAGGAGGAGGAGAGGGGCTGCACTCCTGCGTTCCCCCAGAGCCAAATTCAGGAAACTGTATGTTCAAAATTTTGATGAAAGTGATGTTCTCACAACACTTCTGTCTCAAATAACAAAACCACCTGAAAATAAATTATCTAATCAACAATAATGACATTTTCTGAAGTGCTTGCATAATCATGTCACACAAAAGTTAAGGCTGAAAAATAAGTAACATTTATTTTATAAATTAAAGTTCTCTTATAGATATTCTATACTTTCATTTTATGTCAAGAGGAATACTTATTTTTGTAGCATCCTAATGAGGTACAGACGCAGTAAGACTCCACTTTTGCAGACAGGGAACTGAAGCAAGCACCTCCTTATTTTGCACCCCTTGGATCTAAAACCATTTCAGGAGAGACCTTCAGAATTGGGTGATTCAGCCGCTGCGGTGTCAGGCAGACACTCACTAGACACAGAGCATGCACAGGGGGGCAAAGGCCCAGAGAAAGGCTGGAAGTCTGGAGCAGCACCCTGCTCTCCTACCCACAGGACCATCTTTGCTTTCTCGGCTGTCTTACCCCCTGCAACCTGCTGCTTTCAAATCCAGCATGAAATGATGGTTAGATTCTACCGACAACAGCACTCTCCAGACTCAATCTACAGCAACCTCATTAAGCACCTAAGCTGAGCTCTGTAGAAAATAATACATTACTGGGAATTAATAATACATAGCAACAATAACCAATTAATAATAATAACCATAATCAATTAATAATACATAGCAACCACATCAATAGGCAAATTAATTTCTATAATTTGCTATCTTCAAGTGCTTAACTTTGCAACTTCAATTATGCTATTATTACAGTCACAGATTATATTCCAGGGTCTGAACTGAAACCAAAGACCTCAAACACTTGGAGCACTATCCACTCCCAGACCCAGACAGGATCTTCCAGATAGATTCACTCCCAGATAGGATAAAGAGGGCGAGTAGGACCAAAGGTAAACAGGAGGAGTAGGACTGAGGGTAGACATTGGGAGTAGCACTGAGCGTAAACATGGCAAGGTCCTCGGTCCCTCGGTCCTACTCCCCGTTTACCCTCAGTCATGCTCCCAATGTTTATCCTTGGTGGTACACACCCCCTGTTTAGCGGGGTAGGACCCCCAGTCCTACTCCCTCTACTCTGCTGGATAGCAGAGCCCAGAGGATGGTCATAAATGGGGCTGGGCCTGGCTGGAGGCCTGTGGCCAGTAATGTCCCACAAGGGTCAGTACTGGGCCCGGTGCTGTTCAACTTGTTCATCAATGACTTGGACGAGGGCACAGAGTGCATCCTCTGCAAGTTTGCAGATGACACCAACCTGGGAGGAGTGGCCGACACTCCCGAGGGCTGTGCTGCCATTCAGAGAGACCTAGACAGGAGAGTTGGGCAGAGAGGAACCTCATGAGGTTCACCAAGGACGAGTGCAGGTAACCCCAGGCACCAGTACAGATTAGGGGTTGACCTGTGGGAAAGCAGCTCTGTGGAGAGGGATTTGGGAGTCCTGGCTGACAACAGGTTAGCCGTGAGGCAGCATTGGCCAAGAAGACCAATGGGATCCTGGCCTCCATCAGAAGGATCCATGCCAGCAGGTCCAGGGAGGGGATCCTGCCCCTCTGCTCAGCTCTGGTGAGGCTGCACCTGGAGTACTGTGTGTAGTTCCAGGCTCCCCAGTACAAGAGGGACGTGGAGCTTCTAGAAAGGGTCCAGTAGAGAGCCATCAAGATATTTAAGGGACTGCATTTGTCATATGAGGAAAGACTAAGCGAGCTGGGCCTGTTGAGTCTGGAGAAGAGAAGACTGAAAGGAGATTTGATCAACACGTTCAAGTATCTGAGGGGTGATGGTAGGGAGGATGGGGCCTGGGTCTTGTCCGTGATGGCCGGTGACAGCAAGGGTAACAGGTGTAAGTTGAAACACAGGAAGTTCCACCTCCCTGTGAGGAAGAACTTCTTTAATAGTGACAGAGCCCTGGAACAGGCTGCTCAGAGAGGCTGTGGAGAGGCCTCCAACCTTCTCTGGAGATCTTCCAAACACGCCTGGACGCCACCCTGTGCCACATGCTCTGGGTGTCCTTGCTGAAGCAGGGGGTTGGGCTAGATGATCTCCCTCTTTGGACTCCAANCTCCCTGTGAGGAAGAACTTCTTTAATAGTGACAGAGCCCTGGAACAGGCTGCTCAGAGAGGCTGTGGAGAACCCTCCAACCTTCTCTGGAGATCTTCCAAACACGCCTGGACGCTACCCTGTGCCATATGCTCTGGGTGTCCTTGCTAAAGCAGGGGGTTGGACTAGATGATCTCCCACTTTGGGAGGGATCTCCCTCCAAAGAGGGAGATCATCTAGTCCAACCTAGGGGATAGGTCCATCTAGGGGACTTCCAGAGATCCTTTCCAACATTAAGCATTCTGTGATTGTTTATCCTCGGTCCTACTCACCCCATTTACCCTCAGTTCTACTCCTTCTGTTTACCCTTGGTCCCACTCCCTCTATTTACACTCAGTCCTACTCCCCCGTATACCCTAGGGCCTACTTCCCCTGTTTACCCTCGGTCCTACTCCCAATGTTTATCCTCAGTCCTACTCCCGCTGTTTACCTCTGCTCCTACTGCCACTCTTTACCCTCGGTCCTACTCCCAATGTTTACCCTTGCTTTTATTCCCCCTCTTCATCCTCGCTCCTACTCCCCCTGCTTACCGCCAGTGCTATTTCTGCTGTTTACCCCGAGTTCTACTTCCAAAGTTTACCCTCGGTCCTACTCCCCATGTAATCGGTAATGCGTATTTGATAAAACAGCATGAAGTTATCTTGAATTGCTAGTTAACAGCATGAAGTGAACTTGAGTTGCTAGTCCTCGGAGGTCCCTTTACTAACACTAAATATTTCATTGTCTGTTATTCCAGTTGAAAAACAAAAAAAGCACATTAAAAGTTATTCAACAAAACTGCCTTTTATGGAAGAAAAAGATGTGTCCTCCTCATCCACATTTTTTAAACTATCTCCACTAATAGCTGAAGAAATCTTTCCACCTGTAGGTTAGTGAAAGTCTGCCACTGATGGTCCTTTTTGCTGTTACTGAATGGTCTGAATGCTACTGCATGGGCTAATAGCTTCTGCAACATGGCAGCGCAAAAACAGAAGAACATAAACTTTGTTATGACATAAAGTGTTATTTACTTATCTGCACGAATCTGAGGTTTTATAATTAGATTGAAGAACACAACCAACAACTATGATTTTCTCAATGATTTTTTCCAAGTAAATGTGGTACTTCAAAATACTTGCCATGACATAAAATTCAAGAAAGAAACAGGAGAAAACAAGAGAAAAGGCACGATGAATGTTCATAAGGCAAAGCTATATTAGCTCTTCAAAAAGATAGAAGTAGAGTGAAGACAATTATCAGGATCATAAGATTTCACTACTTTATTCTAACAATTTTAGGCCTGGAAATTAATTATGTGGCTTTGCTATTTGGAGGGACCTGTTCTTAAAGACCAAGAAAGATAAGTGGCATACACATATTAGAATACATACAGAGCACCTGCCAAAAGAGGGGAACAGAGAAGCAGTGAGCACAGCTTGCCACCAACACTGTGAGAGCCAAGGTATTTTCTCACTATGTCATTTCTCTCCATCCCTCATTCTCTTCTGGACAGGGTCTGGTTTTCACATATGTTTGGGGAACACATTAAGCCTGCTCACTTTTAGGGCCTATAGGTCCCAACTAAGCACAATCAATAAATTGACACTAATGCATGTCAATTAAACTACAAGAAAGCAAGCAATCCAGACTCTCCAGTACCTTAAAAGGGATTTTCTTAGACACACATATTTCTGTGTGTACTGCCCTTGAAGCTCACACCTAGGAACACCATCTTTTACAACAGCCTCTGACTTGTGGGTGTCTAATAAATTTGAAACTCACGTCTCTCTCTAACTGCTAGAAGATGAAAGCCGCTTTCAAGCAGTCACTTAATACAGGTAATTTATCATAATACGCTTGGGGATACCTTGGGATGTTAACTTAATAAAGAGGTTGTGCAGCACCCTCAGATATATTACGGTTGTGACACAAACTGAATATTCTTTCTTCCGACTTCTAAGCAGGAGCGCCTAAGAAACATTTGCATGATGAGATTTAGAGATTTATCTGAATAGCAGGCATTACTTAAAAGAAGTAATAGTGGTGAGTCAAGGAATACGTATAAGAAGTGCTTAATCTCTAGCATGCCAGCTTGAAAACAAAAAGGTCAGTTGAAAACAAGTATCTTTAGATGAGAAATGAAGAGTGTCTATAAATTCGGTTGCTAAGTAGCTAAGTAGCAGTTCCTTTAAAAACTGCTGCTATACTTTACATCACTGCTAGCAAATGACAAAAATTAACAAAGCTATACCATACAGGAAGGTTAAGGCAATATAGAAAACATAGTAAAAAACTCTGCTTAGGTTATATTCTTTTAATAACAGCAACTGTCAATCTGCACCTTTCACAACCAAATCAAGTGATATTGCAACTCTCCTCTCCACTGCTGAATTTAATGAAAACATTGTTTTACCAAGCTTTATCATATCATTTTATTTGATCTGTGCACTTTACCCGAAAACACAAAAGTCAAGTGAAAGCTCATACCTGAGGCCGCATTCTGGGGTTCCATCTGACATAATAGTTCACCCACAGCTCCAAGTGGTTCAGACTAGCCACAGGATACAGGACGTGGTTTTCATAGTTTACGTAGAAAGGGTTTGTGAATTCATCTAATTGACTGTTTATATAGGACCACAGCGATACAGTCTTCATGTTTACTTCCTGATTAAGTAAAAGAAAAGCTAAGTATTAGAATTACAAAATCTTATAACAGGGAGACAATAATTACATACCAGTAAATTCCTCTATGAAGATTTACATTATCTGTTACAAAACATCAGGCCTCTGAAAACACTTCCAATAACTGGTCATTAAATAGTCTTAAAGCTTTAGCAAAACTTTTAACTTTTCTTCCCTCTCAAAGTTAACTGAGAAAGGAGATTCAAGCACATTATTTTCAGAGATAAGGTCTTGTTGAGCACAAGAAGGCTGTACTACTCATAACAGCTATTCCTGAAGGCACTGTAGGTATAGTTAAGCACTGCATGTACAGTTGCAGACTTGTAAATCTTTTTGATTTGGTCATTAAATTAGTTTTAAAAAGAAAAACAAAATATGAGAGAATATATAGGTTGGAAGATCCAAAATATCATCCGTGGAAAACAATTATTCTGTTCTCCTACCCCTACTATTCAGTCCTATATATCCAAATATCAATTTCAAATGCCGATTTTAGCTTTATTTGCACTTGTGAAATTTACTTTATTTAAAATCTAAACACCATAAACATGGCTGGATCAAAGTTCAAAATCTGAGTTAAAAACAGGTTCATTTTGCAATTTTATACTCCTTCAGTGTCATAACACATGTTTTTCTACTACCGCTGTGTCTTAAATTGCATTTCCTTAAACTGCATCTGACTAATCATTTCTGAAAAAAGTTATCTGGAAACCATGCATTTACTGAGAATCCGTTACTCAGCTCCATCTTGTGGCATATACATGCAATTTTCACCTACAGAAGCAGGCATACAAACCACAAAAATAACAAAGCTAGATATAACAAAAAATAGTTATCTGTTTTAACAAAAATAGAAGCATTAAAGAAAGCCAAAAGTAAGTAAAATTGCATTTGGAGTATTAGCAAGTAACTTTAAATATATAAATAAACTTTTTCCAAATGCACAGTATTTCAGAGAGTGCTATCTTCATTTATTAGTCTTCAACCTCAAGTTCCATCAAATTATGCCCCAAAGTGAGCTTCAAAGTCATCCACAGGAGTCCCTCTAGAAAAAGCAGAAGCAGCAGTACTCGATAACACACAGTCTGTATGTTCGCTGGAAATTTTTCAAATAGGATTTTGCAGAACTTAGAAAAAAATGTGCATAATAATTAAATAAAAATGAGTAGAACTTCATTTAGGGTATTTGGAACGTATTTATTATACCATGATAATTTCATATTCAGGTTGTTTAAGTCTATGTGACAAATGTATCAAAAAGCAGATTTCAAGTTCTTTAGTCTTATTCTAAGTACTTCCAAATAAACCCAACAAATTAAGTATGTGCATTACAATAGTTATTTACCTCTTTCACTCTCTCTTTTTCACAGTTGCATAAGAAAGTCCCAAACAGACAACTATAAAGATGATCCAGAATGGTTATCAAAAATAATTCATTGAATTCAAAGGCTGCAGGAAACTGAAATAAGAAATATGGTACAGTTATTCTTTTTTTTTCCCCCCTTAGTGACTATTTTCTGTAAAACTCAGCAATTGAAGTAATTCCCACTGCATTAATACCTTTAAACCATGTGCTTCTTTGTAACGCTTCTCAGATACATAATGAATATAAGGTTTGTAAGTATACTAAAATACCCGCACCGAATCATTAACCTAAAGTGAAACTTTAAAGAAAGCTACACACTTTACACAGAGCAATTCATTATAAGGAACACAACTTGAGACCATCCTGCTCTAACTCAACAAAAACACTGACCTTAACATGTTTTATTTGTCTTGTTACAGGAGAACAAACAATTGGGTGGGAGGAGAGGAAAAAGGGGTAAAGATAGCAACTAAGAGCTTTGTTCCTATTCTAACAAGCAATAACTAATTCCTATTAGGTATTTTATTCATGAGTAGAAGTTACTGGAAACATTTTAGAAAAACTGCAGAAAATTCGAACACACAAAACTTTCAATAGGTATCTTAATACATAGTGCTTTAAAATCATGAAAGAAGACAATATAAAGCTCATGGGCTGCTACCTATTCATGAAAAAGAACCTTGTTTAATCGCATTTAATAACAGGTCTACATATGACAATGACTTGACACTGCAAAATAATTGCACCCAAAATGACAACAGTCTCAAGCACAGAGATGAAACGAAAAACATGTAATAGAAAAAACAATTTAAGAAGTTGAAAAGAAAATTTTAAAAGTAACATTTCTCTCATTACCTTGAATGTGAATGTTTTAAGAGAATGATTTTCAGGACAAATGAAATAAATTTTGTTCATTCTTAATTGAAGTAAATCTTTGCAGAGGGCTAAAAATAGGTGTTACAGACTCATAATGAATAATTTCCTCCTATATGCAAAAATCTCAAGTCTATATTTCAGGTATGAAGAAAGCAGCAGACTTGTTCAGTTATCCGTGACACCCTAGACACAAGTGACTCGAGCTATATTAAACCAAAAAATAAAACCCCAAAAGACTCCCCACACGTTCAGTAAGGAAGAATAAACCAGTCATTTTGGCATGAACTAGCAAATCCAGAAAGTCCTTTCCAATGTCATCTATGATTTAGGAAGGGCAAATATTTATTTATACTGAAAGCAAGGAGTTAAACAGCACAATCATTGTGCTTTTATTAAAATCAGAAGAAACTACATCTTAAGGAATATTCTTCTAGTAGAAGATTGATTGAAATTAAACATTCTAAAAACATTCTTTCCAGGCTTCTGAAGATATTTATGGCAACTTTCAACTAAAAATTTTTAATATGGAAATCATCAGTATCGCTGCTCACAGAACGAATGAGCCTTCCTTCTTGCGACTCTCCTGTGGATTATGCAGTGTCCAGCAGTATGACAAGTTCACACTGGGGTTTCTCTCTCAAATCACCAATTACGTTTCTTTATCCACCTATTTGTCTTCATAAAACATGTAGAAACTCAAGGTCAAATTCTCTTTTTCAGTTACACTCAAAAGTGGTCACTAACAACACTTACTTCTCCTAAAGGAAATCCATTCTTGTTAATACCACAGCTGATCTAAAATATATATCTATTAACCAAATCTCATATGCAGGGCTGCCAAAATAAGGCAGAAAATCCAGTGGGTCTCAGATTGGTCTCCTCTTTCCAACCCAATGCAGCAACCAGATACTGAGAGCAAAAATAATTTGCAAAGGTCCAACGTGATATTTGGAAATAACTTTGAAGACAAAGGCTCTCCTAAAGGAACTCTCTTTAACTGAAAACCCTTAATGAGCCTTGTCACTTTAGGGTTCTGCACCATGATGGGTATGTACTAATCAGATGGACACCAACATGGTAGCTATTCCAGTCCACTGAAGCATATGCAAAAACTTCCATACATCAGTGGTTATACTCTGAGTAATTTATTAATAAGTGATAGCATGTTATTGAAACACCATCTTTGGATACAAGAGTTGTACTGTTGGAGCTGATGTATCGAGACTGTAAAGCTTTTATTACCACAGCTGAATAATCACTGACCTAAAAATTCCTCCCTCTGTAGTTCCAAGCCCATTAGTGTCTGTTTGAAGATTCAGGTGGAAAAATTCCCCAAAAGAAAATTTCCTTTCTATCAAATCCACTGATTTCGAAAGAACACACAGTTCATTAAAATTTCTCACCTGATGCTATTGCTCTTAGGTTTTCTTTTGGTATAGGAGGTGTTTACCAGAAAAATTCTCGTTTACTTGACAACACCATGCTGCATACGATTCAGAGTCACATAAAATAAAATTGCTTTTGAATTTTATGATTAATAAACTCATTCTGCATTACAGTAATATTTAAGGTTGAAACACTTGCTTTATAAATCTTATGACTGTGGAACTAGACTGGATTAACTTCACTGAACACTAAAGATTTTAACTGAGCTTTTTATTGAAAGTGATAAGCAATGCATTTCTGGTAACAGACGTTACCTGTTAAAAAACAGGATACAAATTTCTACTGGTTTTAAACATATCCTACTCTTATTAGGAAAATATTACTTGATCTACAATACTATAAGCAAATTTTACAGGTTTGTTTTGTTTTTAATAGGGCATCAGTATTTCATGTCCTTGAAATATTTCAGATCATTTGTAAGCTTTCTAATTTGAGACCTACTTACTATTCAAAATCATCAGAGATTTATAAACAGAGAAGGGAAAACACTGCCTTTTTTATTAAAAATCTGTTATCAATATGCTCCTCTCAAGTTCTCTATTACTGTATTTTGTGTGTCTCATCAAGACTGGAAAAAAAATCAGGCAAATAACGGTTGTCAAATATGAAGTTTCATTGTCTGAAGTGATACAGAAAATTGTATCTTAGTGGGAAAATGGAAATTCTCTGACTATATTAAGTTGAATGTTTTAAGAATGTGATTCTCAGACCATGAAAACTTTGCTTGCTTTTAGCCCTTCTCTTATTTTGATATATGTTTACCACCTAATCTAAAGCCTCAAACAAGCACCCTTTTACAAGCACTGTTTTACATAGCGGCAAAATAGAATCCTTGTCTTCCCAAGCCTATGTCAAGGCAATTACAGTCTCCATATATATCCTCTAGGTGTTGAAGTCAGCTAAAAAAGAAAAATAAGTAGGCAAGAACTCTCCAAGAATGATGTTTCAATTTTTCCTGCTGTAACATTAATGATTTTTCAATGCCATTGCTGGTCATGAATTTCAGAACAGTTTCTGAACTCAGGTTTTGAACAGATGTGGTATTGGCAAAATGTTCCATAGTCCCCAATCCCCCTCCTTCCTCTTTTTTTTTTTTTTTATAAAGTAGAGGGAACTCAACTGTTTATAGGAAGAAATAGGAGGCAGCTAGGGAGATCACAAAATGAGAAGAGACTGCTCTCAATTAAAGATCCCCCTGGAGAGCTTTTGTTCCAACCAGGTGCTTAGGACTGCTGCTTTTTGCTATTGTTATTAACATTCCTCTGAGAGGAACAACATTTTTTATGTATTTTCTCCAGCTGTATTCAACAGCTTATTAAAGCTGAAACAAAGATACACAGAAGGAGAAAATTTTCAAGGGACTCTGGACAGCAGTTATTGTTGCATGATTATAACAGGGAACTTTCATAAAACACATAAGTGAATTGTTTTAAATGTAAGTTTTGGAAAGTGCAACACAATTAACTTTGTAAGCATCATGTTCAGAACAAGACAACTGAGGATCTGGCCGCGCTAGTGTGATATGAGATTTCACACTTTTACCTTCCTTTCCTCAAATCAAATCACATACCACACAGACTTGTGCATAACAGATTTTACTATAATATCACAGATCTATATTAGGTTTCAAGGAGAACAGAAGTAAAAAAATAGTCCAGCACTTCTAAATTACTGAATTAATAAATTCATAATTTGTTACTTTGGTAACTCCATTAAAGAATAGCACTATAAAAGCACATAAAAATGTTAAGTTCACAATCATGGAGGTACAAACAAGAAGAAAAATAAGATCGAAGCTTGTCTAGAGAATTTTGAGAGTTTTAATATTTTGAAACCTTAAATACTGCACCAACTGCAAAGACGTCCCCGATCCAGAGACAAAAGCAGTGGTGGAAATGAGAACTGTCTGAGAATAGTTTGATATATCAGAGACACCCTCCTGTACACATATACACTGCCAACATCAACTAAGATTTCATATCTGGGACACATGAAGAAGGACCCTTAGTTCACAATCAACCCAGATTTTTGCTGTCTCTGAAGCACAATATAAATCCCATACACATACCTTTTTACCATCAGTGAAAAGACAATGCAAATCACTTATATTATCAATAATTCTGACTTATTTAATGACAAAATTCTTTAAAAGTCTATTTTAAAAACAAAAAATAAAGTTATTGGGTGTTTAGTCTCCAATTAATATTTCTATTCTAGCTGCTAGTACTTCCCGTTTAGCAAAAAGTTTCCCTTTAGTACATGCTCTGTGCACCCATAGTGCAAGCAGCTTCATCCAAACATGCTGCTGCTCTGAGAAGAAATGTATTCTCCTACATGAAATACATTTCCAAGATAATGACTGACACCTCATAGGAATAGACTCTTTGGAATCTTACCTGCTTTGTCATTTGCCAAACGCAGTCAATGAACTGAAGGAAAATGGGAGATCTATCTGCATCAGCATGGTCATCATCTCCATGTCCTACTCGCTGAAAATGAGAACAATACTTTCATTTCAGTCTAGTGTATTTACAGTTCCACCCCAACACTTCAAAGCTCAGTAACTCTTAAATGTGCTCCCAAAGATGAGCATGACAAGCATGTCTTCCATAACACTAACCTGTATTTTTCCGCCAACAAAAAAATGCATCCCAGTATCAATTTATGGATTTGCCTTTGTAGTTGGGCAGGGCTAGAAAGGCACTCAGTCAACAAAGCAGTCCCCACTGGTCTGAACAACACTGTTTGTTTGCTTGTTTTTCATGTGAATGGCCCATTGAGCCTTCAAATGCACATTAATTCAAAAATTCCAAATATAATCACATTTTGGAATAGATTATATAATTCATTATTTCATTAGCATGTCCTCTAATCCATCAGGAAGGAAATGACGTGAATTGAGCATATTAGAGAAGTAGAGAAAAATGCTGATTGGAAGGAACCTTGAGAGGGTATCACAAGGAAACTTCTATCATTTCTAACAGACCATTGTTTGGGGAAATGGTAGTGTCTCCACCACTAAGTATCTTTGAGAATAATTAGTAACTTAATCTACTACATTTCTATTGTTACTAATGGAAATATTTTGCTTTGTGTGTATCTGAAATTTCTGTTTTCGTTATTCAGACACACAGCTTTTCATCCCAGATGCTGCAGACACTTAGAAGACACAGTTCCTATTCAAAGACCACTTTGCTGTCCTTCAGTTGCCACAGATTACACACTGCTACTTAGTGCCCTGTCCCCCACCTTTCAGGGCACAGCTGTTTGTTTCTGCCAACAGGCAAAACTGGAAGCTATCTACTGAGACGGTACCAGCATAGTGATGATTCCACACCTAGCAGCCTTAACAACATGTCATTTCATCTAAACCACCCTACAGTCAGAGCTCATGAAGTATCATAGTAATTTATACCCTATCTCCCCAGTAGCCCATGGTTTAAGTGAACACTGTGTCCTCAGAGTAACAACTCCAGCAATTTTATCTAAATGAGAAAATATGTTATGCAAAATATGAAGCCTTGAAAGTGACAAACGGTGGATTCATTCTTTCAGCTTACCATTGCAAACCTGTGTCCAAAACTTATCCATTCTTTCTCTACAAGAATTTCAAATCCCTTGATTGTTCTGTAATAGCTGTCCAGCATAAGCATAGCTAGAGCCGTGAGCTGGGCAGTTCGATCCCAGCCGTCACTGCAATGCACCACCACAGAAGTTTTACCAGATTCAATTTTATCGGCAATTCTTACTGCTCCAGCAAGAAGCATCTAAAGAAACAAATTAAACAAGCGTATTAAATACCACAACTCTACAAAAAATTTAGAATCTTACAATCTTCAAATACTATATTTCAAGTTTTCAGATTAAATATGTGACCATCTTGACACTGCTGTTTTATATTACAGACAAATTGTGACACACGGTAGTAGAGAAACCAAAACCAATTTCTAAATGATGTGTGATCCGTTGTCCAACAGACCGTCCGTACCCACTTGCTTTTCACTATTCGTAGCACCTAGAAAGAGAAGCTGGGAACCCCTTCTCTAATTTATATCTGAAAATCTGTATCATTATGAAAATAGAAACAAATACTAAAACCAATTCTGAAAGCTGAAGAGTTCAATGTTTCCAAAATCCGTTTTCATAGCAAACAATCCCTCTTTCTTTCTCAGCTTTCAGTTCTACAAAGGGACAAACCATCCAGCTATCCAAACTCAAAACAAAATGAAAACAAAGGCTGCTGGCTGGGACCTGTGCTGACCTGTTAGTGTGTGAGGCATACACGGTATTTATCTTGTTAATAACCTGGGTTCAGAAGCACTCTTGGGAGCATAGGGGTGGAGAGGGCACCGGAATGAGACCACTTGGGTAAATTGTTACTTTTCTCCCCACAAAAATCTCCTTCTCTCGAGTTGTTCTCTAGATTTTTTAGCTTTAATAATCTCTCTCCTGTAAAGAGCTCTCTCCATAATGTGGCCTGAGAAATTCATGAAAAGCAGCTTGAATAGTACCACAGAAAAGGTTCCTATCTTGGCATTCCAGCATCATAAAATGATATCTTCTAAAATTACCTGCATTTTTCCTTTTCCTAGCAGGTAAAAATGAGTTGTAGAGGTAAATTTTGGGCCCCAAAGACATTAGAAAGGGGCTTACAAAGAGATTTAAAGCCAGACTCATAACAAACAATTTCTCGATATTCATATTCCCAAAGCCATTTTAGAATATTTCAACTTTAAGAAAATGAGAAAGTTAAACTCTTACCAAAACATCATATTTTCTTAATTCTTAAATTAAGTGTTTGCTCCCTCTACTGGTTCTTCTACAGATGTTAGCAAGCACCAGCTAATCAAGGAGTAAAACTAATGAGCAATCCAAAACATGTTTTGCATGAGTGACATTTGAGCCAATTGCTAATAAAACATATTTCCCTCCATCCATATTCATCGTAAACAGGAAAGTGAATGCAATACTGAAATAATCTATTTATAAAAGCATTTCAGAGGTTAATGAAACAGAGTGTAAAACTGAAGATGATAATGATTTAAGATTATGTTAAATAACAGAGGAGATTATAACCCTGTAAAACACATGCTTTAAGCAGCCCATGAAAATGCAGGCATTCAACACATGAACACTAACATTGTTTTGAAGTAGGGAAGGATGGGAATGTTTGCAGAATTTAAACTGAGGTCTTTGGCAGTTGTTCAAATATAATCTGAAGTTCTCAGGGCAGTTTTCCAAAAAGCAAGGATAACCCTGGACTGCTCACAAGTACTTTCTCAGGAGAGTAAAGTGTTGTCCAACACTAAACATGATACCGTGCTATCAGGAATTAACTCCTTCCTTAACTCAATACACATAAACTGAAATAAGCTGGAATGGCTATATAATTTATTTAAAATGCTAAGTGGCCATTTTGAAATTAAGCTTTTTACAAGACCATGTTGATTAAAGACGCAGTTAAATCTAGACACAAATTAAGTAGTATTTTCAGAAATTTAAGTTAAAAAAAAGTTTAAAAATGTTTTTTCATTTCGAAAGTCTCTTACTCTTATATATTCCAGCCAGTGGGTGGAGTCCACATTTGATAACCATCGAGTTTCATCAATAGTAGGATAAACTATTTCTTTAAGTTTACGCAGCGATTCTCTCATTACATGTATATTATGTATTTCCAGGAAGACCAGCTCTGCATTTGGGTAGGCACTTTCGCTTTCATATCCTCCACCTTTTGCCTGCCATTCAAAAGGCAGAAACAAAGAAAGACACATGTATATTATACTTCATTATAAACTCAGAAAACTTATTTTCATCAGGTTTTAGGATTTTTAGAGATAAAATATTATTTTAGAATAAAGAACATTCCTAGCACTTGTTTTTCCCAAAACCACTATGGTTTTTATAAATGAAATAAATCCTAATTTTAATAGGCTGCATTTAATAACACATCCCCCCTATTCTCCCTTTTCTGTTACTGATACATTGAGCCACAATTTGGTAGTTTCCAATGGAGATTAGTGCATCATTTCTCAGGTCTACCTTCATACTGCCTTGCAGTCCTGCCAGCCTTTCTAAAATGCTGTGGCCAATTCAACTTTCTTCCCACACTTCCATTTCTTCCCAATTCTCATAATCTCTTTTCACATCTTTATCCTCGTCTCTTGTGCACTCTTTAGAGTTGTGACAAAGATACTAATTAATGCTCAACCTACCTTGTTTGTATCTGCAACACTATTCTGCCTGGCATCAAAGATGATAAGTTTATGGGATTGAGCATTGGCATCCATTATTGTCTGCAAGTATTTTTCATCCTCTTTGCAATGCTTATCATTTGGGCCTACCAGTGGTTGACTGCATCGTGTTATTGTTGCTTGGCTCTCAGGATGAATCCATGATAACACCTGGAATTAAAGAAAAAGATTTTAGCTTATTATACCAATGTAAAGGCAGCAGGCTATAGTGCAATTAGATAATTACATTGCCGACGTGGCATAATTTCCTGGCAAATCAACAAATGCAAACTTCAGGATAAGCTGATGAAAGATGTAACCAGCACACTAGCACCACTGATCATAAATCTGTTCAGTCTGAAATGCAGAGTAACTCTAAATAACTTTATTTTTGATAAAAACAAAGTCTGAGATTGCATGTCGTTAATTAGAGAGGGAAAAAAAAGGTAAAATGGAGGAAGAAAACTTGCTTCCATATGGAAGTGTGTGGACTTGCACACCTATCTAATGTTATATTGTCCTAGGCAGATCTACAGTATAAATACTGTCACCATCTAGCATGTTGAAATCTGTTAGTTTATCCCATCTCAGGAAACCTATTATGGCTGTCACACATTCCATTCTGTAACTCAGAATACAAGTCAATTTGTGAGTTAGCATAAGATACCATCATAGCCTAAAAGTGTTAACTCCAAACAAAAATGTGTTATGCAGCACAATAACGAAGCCATTAGACTCTCAAATGAGTAGCTTGCTTCAGTTCTAAACCCAGCAAGTCTAATTCTTCTTTCTTTGCTCTCTTTGTAGGAAGGCACTAGGCCCATTATCCTTACAAAAATGTAAAAGAACTCTTAATTTGTATATGCTACAAATACATAAGCTGTTATACCTCCTTGTACAAGTTTCACTTACTGGAACTCTTCCTTTTGCTCTAAATGCTGCCACTTTTGAGAGGTCATCATCCTTTACACTGGTTGGCACAACAAGAATAGCTGGATATGTATCACAAAGCTCATAGGTGCTGTTAATTTTGGATATTTTCCAACTCTCATTGGGCAAGCCCTGTAAGAAAGCAAAGCATTTTTATATTTTTCAGGTTAGATCTCTACATATCTGGATTTGGCAATGAAAACGCTGAAATACTGCATAGTTTTTGTTTTGTTTTTTAAACTGAGCCCATGTCTTTCATTTAAATAAGTTACTTGTTTTAGGTTTTCATATCGTATCATAAAGCAAAACGCCCAAAGAGATTTATATTAATTACCTTTAAAATTATTATGCAAAATAACTATTGGAATAGGCCACATAATTAGGATGAAAAGTGATCATGTAGTGAAATAAAAACATTAATTTTGCAGACAGAAGATTATAGATTTGCAATGACAAAATAAGTTTCTTCTTCTGTTTAATGATGCTTACTCAAAAACAATTTCAATAAAATACCTTTCAAAGTTTCAAAGTTTTCAAGTTTCAAAAATAGCACTCAGAAAATGCAGATTTGAAAAGGTATATTAAGATAGACACATCTGCTCTACTACTGAGTAACTATTATCTGTCCGTTTTAGCAGGGTTTCCGAATGCTCAGCACCCTCAAAGCCAGGCCACTTCTATTTCATTACCTAAACATGAATTTTGGGTAAGTTTCTACCTATAGCCAGCACTGAAATTTTTGCGTTTTCTTTAAACAAGAAAAAGTTTTTAAATGACTTTGTATGGAAGGGACACAGAGAAAGAAAAATTAAACACCAAGTCCAACTTACCTGCCTCTTATATTCTGCCATTGGATCATACACTTTCCAACCATTAACAGCAAATTTCTCTTTATAGTTGAATGCAAAAAGTGGCTAAAAACAAGAATGTAGAGGTATAAATTATTCTTTAGCGGGTTGTATGCAAGATAACCTTCAAAATAGAGAATCATATAAGATTTCCAATAAAACATTTTAATAACTGTTTAACATTAAGCCTAATACCTAAGCATACCTAAGCTCTCATTATCAAGGCTGGGCAACTGCAGAAAACAAGTCTGTCTCTCTATACATGTTTTAAAATAGCAATATTAGGTGAATCTATATCTCAAGAGTTATGTACAAATTAGATAATTTTAGGGACAGCAGGATGCAGTATAGTGTCTTATATACTAATGCAAAAAGGAAACAAGGGCACAAACGGTGTGTCTGCTTCATAATGTATTTTATAAATTAACATTTTAATTGTTACACAGTGCTTTTCTTTCTCCGCCTACCACTTTCCAAAAACATGACAGATGCAGACAGTCTTACTTCTTAAGACTTACCAGTCCATTAGAAACAGGAAACGCACGTGTTACAAGGTTTTCAAAAATCTCCAATCTGTTTTGCTCTTCCTGTTTATAAGCAAGCCTCAAGTTTCTCATATCCTAGCAAAAATAAGTCACATTATTTTACTCTTTGATAATTAAAAAAAAGGTAGAGTATGGCTGAAAGAAAGCATATATACAACACTAAATAACTGATATAATGTAACCCACATTAGAACAAAGTGTTTGTTTCAGTTGACTAGGATTGTCACTGGAGTTCCTAGATACATAAAACAGTCATTCTTCCTTTGAATTCCTTCTTGTGACAAAAAGCAGAAGTGCTTAATACTGCATAGCATCACAAGAGGAATTGAAATGAATCACCTAAATGAAGTAAGATTCAAAACAGGACCCAGGACAGACAGAAAAACAGCATACATGCACGCAGCCCTCTAAAACACACATGAAAGCAAAATACTTGGAGCAAATGAAAATGAAATCAAAATTAATGGAGTTGTACCACACCCTCCATACCTTGCAAACTATTTCTATACCACATGAGTTGTCCCCATGGCTCTGTACTCCAATTTTTTCAACTCTACTTATCACTCCAAGGGGGACATCAACAACAAAGGGTGGATCCTGAAATTTAAACATGAAATTAATTAATTTAGTTGCATTGGAGAAGCACAGTCTACTATTATTTATGTCTGTTCCACTTGTCTCATAGTTTCTGTTTAATAGACTTCTGTGGAACGTCATACTTCATTTACACCAAATTTGAGGCATTTCTAAAATCCACTTCAGCTAAATTTTCACCCAGAAAAAACATGCAGCTAGACAGTGAAGTCTTACCCTTTCAACACTTTTGATAAACATTCTGAAGTCTGTCACCGTCAGTGTGCCGCTGACTGCTCCCATAAATGGACAGATATACATAACATCTTTAGCTGGAAAACAGACCAATCAAAGCTTGGTTTTATTAATACAGATATTTATTCCATCAAAATCTATTCAAAATAACAAGAATTTTCGCAAGCCCATATTACCAAAGGACTTTGATACTGGACTGTACACAAAAGTATATTCTTCAAGAGCTATTAGCATCGAAAAAGCTGAAAATAAAGAAATTCCTCACCCCCATAGCTGCTTGAAAGCTACTGAGCAGTTAGGACAGGGTTCAGAGCAGCTGCAGGCAGCTCTAGTCCCTTCACAGGGGCAAAAGCAGCCTACACTCCACCCAGGAGCTTGCAACTGACCACAGGGTAACTCAGTGATATGCCCATATCTTCAGCTTCAATTACTTTGAAAGAGCCACTATTCTTCTTTGTCAAACACTGTGCTGCTTGCCAGCACAGACCAAAGTGAAAAAGAGCCCACTATGGACTGATACCAAGTTTTACATAATTTCATCCTCTTTGCGATCACAATTTTGAAGTTTGAATCTGTGGAGAGCTCTGGGTGAATCTCCTCACATAAATACAAATCACATGATTAATTTATGTATATAGAACAAACTAACCTATGAAAATAATTAATCTGGGTATATGGAGCAGGTCAATTGATTTACCTTTCTGTCTTACATTCAGATTAAAAGACAAAAAAAAGAAATCCACATTAAACCTGCTAATCCGAAGTGGCATTAAAAACCTGAAGTAACAAAACTCAACAATAAATAATGTGCTATTATGAATAAATAAATTAATGATTTAATAGTATTCAGTGTAGAACTCGATAGTATGCTTACCGATAACTTTGATTGATTCTCCAGGAAAAAGTGGAGCCTCTTCCATCTGTGCTAGTTTGTTTCCATCCCGCAGTGCCTGGCAGAAAGCCAAAACGATGAGTAAATCTCACTTTTCATCTGCACTACATTGATACGTTTTGATGCAAAGTGCTTTTACTATGGGATTACTGGAACAGAAAAGTATCTTTTCCAAAGCACCACTCTATTATAAACAGTGCCATATTAAAAAACACTAAGCTTGATATTGTAAGTATTACATAGACATGCATATTAGTAACATATTAGTAGCTAAGCATTTATGCAAAAAGTAGTTTCACATGCTAGTTACATACAGAGCATACAAAAATATGAACAATAGTATCAGCCCACTTTTGGAATTAATAATGCAGTCTTTTGCTAAATGCAGGATTTATTTGGGCTATTTTATCTACTCGGGAACATTTTAAAGCTTTTATTAACTTCCTTTCTATTCTTAATGTTGAATATTTAACATTTAAATATTTTCATCTGAGAATCACATGGCAAAAGCTTACTTATTTCAAATCTTATTTTTGATTGCAAGATATGAGAACTATTCCATCATAAGCTATTTGAATCAACACCCTACTGAGAATACCACAGGTTACGGAAGAGGACCATTATGGGAATTTTGGATCCAAAAGGGCAGATTAAATACAAGGTAATAACGAAATATGGAAGAACAAATACTGATTTTAAAGTAAGGGCTAGTTTCATCACTTTTCCTTTAGAGAAGGGGCTTCATTCCTGAACGATGCAAGCCTGATTGTTTGGGTCCTTAGCTGCCATCTAACACTTATAACACACTAAGGACTCTGCAATAAAAGGGTTATGTCTTTTCAGAGACATTTGAGAACGTGTCTCTCAGATCAGTATGATGAGATGCTAAAGTTTCAAATTTTTACATCTTGAATTAAGAGTAAATGTAACAGGCTATTTTACAATAAAATATTCTCCTTTGTATTACAAGCAAATGATTAGTAGAATTTGCTTGCCTTAAAAAAAAAATCTCACCATCAAAAAAAAAAATCTCACCATCAAATAGTTTTTAGACACATCTAAATTGATTTTTGTTGGTTTTTATTACCTTGGAAACTGAAATAATTTTATGTTTAGCACCAATTTAAAAACAAAAATGATACATAGAGACTTAGCCAATCCTTAGAGGAACAAATGTGTTCAGTCAGGTTAGGACTTAAGTGCAGTATTACAATCTAGACTACATTACATTACATAAAAAATCTGCCAAGTAGATAATCAGCTAACATACCAAATGCCTCCTGTGGGTTCTCTTTAATGAGATATGCAAGATTTCTACGTACTGTACAAATACCAGTATCTATCTCCTTGCTACACAGTTAATGAATGGAAGAGGAGTAAAACTTGCCACCTGATCAGCTTCTGCTTCAGAGTGATAGCCATTGTGTCCATCCTGAATCTCCTGCATTGCACGAGGCAGCAGTAGGGAAAGAGAAAAGTAATGGGGAAAAACATGCAGACAACAGGTGAAAGGACAGAATCTCTCCTTTTCTGATTTTTAAAATTCCTTAAAGAGACAGTATATACTTCAACTTCAGTTTAGTTATTCAACATTTTCTGCCTGTGCTACAAACTACTTTCCACAGGAAAGATTCCAAGTTATGAGAACTATCCATTTTATATTACTTGGCAGAACATGAAATGGGAAATTTAGATCCTTCTTCACAAAAGAGCCACTGCTGGTTGGCACGTAGGAACATAAAAGTATGTACTGTCTTTTTCAGACAAGCAACCTTACAGGAAAGAAAATGAATTCAAAGTATGCCACATGCTTATAAATAGAAGAAATTGAGTACAGCTTGCCATGGTTGCATTAGGGGAAAATTCATGCAGTCTTTCAAGGACAAGGTAGTTCAATGTCAAATAAAAGCATTCGACAATTTTAAAAAATGCTATATTGCGTAAAACGTGTTTAAATTCAGTTCAGTGTTTAGTTCAGTTTTATATTTTCACTGATTTCTCCGGTAGCTTCTTGGTTGCTGCTGGAAATTTAGTCTATTACCTTGCAGAACCTAAAATTATTCTGCCAGCAAAATATACAAATGATTCACATTAATTTCTGGGGGAGGGCGGGGAGTTGCAAGATATTGAGGGAAAATCTTGAAAAGACTTTCAGATGATAAGGGCCTCCTAACAATCAGGTCTTGATGGCATTCTGAAAAATAGTACCTGTTTAAAATTAGACCATAAAAAATGTTGTTTCTGGAATTAAAGAAAGGCAGATGTTGTGATCCCTGCAAGAAAACTGAAAGAAGGACAAGAGAATACACCAAAAGATTCTGAATTAAATGAAAGAGAGAGAAGCACAACAGATCATTCAGAAATAAGACATCATTATAAAGAACCACAAAAAGCTGAAGGGAGACAATTAAGCTTTGTTCCTCAGTCCAAACAAATTATTTCAAGAGCGATCTGTTAAAAAAAATGCACATTTGTATGGATGGACTGAACACATTTTCAAATATGTAAACAACTGATTAGAAAAGGAAATCACACAGATGTGATCTGTTAGTTTGGAACTGAATAAGAGATCTTTGTTTGAATAAAAGCATTAGAAACATTTCACAAACAATGTCAGAATACTATCCCGATCACTTCTCACTCTATAAACATTACTAAGTGAGAGGGACAAGAAAACAAGGCAGACGTTTTTCAAATTTTCAATGAACAATGAGCAAGGCCTAGTCTCTAAAATGACCATCTAAAAGATGTAGGTCATTGCAGTGGTGTCTAACTCCAATCTTAACTTTCAACTCCGCTGTCCGACTGCAGCAATAATATAGATGCAATCAGGAATTGGTATCTTTCTTAAACTGGATAGACCTAGATGCAGTGTTTTTATCGTTAATATTCTTGAGCACAGATAACACTTTTAAGCTGCTAATACAGTGCTCTGTAGTCCAAAGCATGTAAGTTGCAGTTGTGAGCATTCATTTTGTCAAAATTAATGTAATAAAACTGAAGTTAGTACTACACATTTATAACATAATTTAAATATATTGCTATCTCACACATGGACTTTTACAGCTCATGAAAAACATTGCAATGTATATAAAGCATTTCTATGGCAAAGAAGCTGCTGCACTGCATAGCAAAATGATCCGACTGGTTCATAAAAACCATTAATGAAGTACAAAAGAAGGCTTGACACACCAGGCTTTCACACAGCACAAAAGACAAACAGGTAGGAGGCCGTTTACTGTTAGCCAAAGGTAACCTTACCCGTAAATCAGGCCTCCTGTATACCTGTTAGTTAAAATACAAGATGTTATCCAACAAAACACATGGATTTGATTTTTTAAAGATACTATACTTATTTCACCAGACTTTCAGAAGAGTTTACTTCCAGACTATTAACTACTAGTCAGATTAAAAAAAAAAAGAAAATCACACCCGTATAGATCTAGCAGCTCCCATTTGAAAAATTGTTTTGAACTGAAAGCAATCTGGCCACTTCATTTTAGTAATGACACAAAAGTCAAGCTCTTTGAAAAAATTATTCCTAATAACCTTTTTATCCAATTACAACATGTTATTGGGAGAAGAGTCTAATAATCCATCTGGGCAAAACACAGAAAGCCTTAAATAACAATTATGAAATATAACTGCTATATCTTTTAGATTAAAATGCTAAAACAAGGACAGCTAGAACTCTTCCCAACTTCCTCTCTGAAGGTATCTATGTTTGGCTACCATAAACTAAGCAGTTTCTATTAAGATGAAGTCCTCGTTCAAGATTTTTCCCCAGGCTGTCTGTCAGAAGATAACACACATCAGAGTTCAAAGTTAAATCGTGTTATGGTAAGATTAGCAGGCAAGAGCTAGTTCTGTGTTCTTCAGTATTGACTGCTTCATTTGCAACCTCTTTGCTCCCTTTTGATTTTTTTCTCCCCAGATACATTCTGGTGAATTACGTTTCTGAAACAAGTAACATCGAAGCCACCAAGAGATACAAGACTCTATTTACTTGTTTTTGCAAACATAGTGATTGAAACATTTAAAGAAAAAAAAGAAAAAAAATAAAGGAGGAAAAAAGGAGTTACTGGTAAATCCAGCAGAAAGCAACAAAACAGCCTGATCAACTAGAGAGGCAAATAGATTTTCTGAGTTGATGTAAGATACTCTCTAAATGCAACATCTTGACACAGGCATAGGTAACCACGACACAGAATATTGATTAAGTGTACAGCAAGAGGGAAAAATGTGTCAAATCAAAGTGTATAAATGGATGTTTTGGAATAACTTTATATGTATGAATTCTACATTAATAATGAAGTTAAGGACTTCCATAGTAAGGACATATATACATATTAAACAAGAGGTAGAATAATTTTCAAGAAAATTAGTTTGAACCAGCAGCATTAATTACATTAATTTCTTAAACTGCTGCACAATGCCAATAACTTGATTACTAAAATGGTAAGCTAGGTGATGAAAACAAAAAATGTTGTAAGACACCACAGGAAATAAAAACTATAAATATAGACATGAAAAACCTGCCAAAAAGTACAAGATACAACCCGATATATTACCCAGGAGAAATCAAGTGTATTGTCACTGTGACATAAAGTCATACACAAATCAATATTATTTCACATGATTTGTAATACTTACTCAAAGAATAAAATAGAACTGCTGAGTAATTAAAATCTTTGAAAGTCTAGTATCTACACAAGAAAGTTTATTTAGCAGCTTCCTATAATTTTCTTAGTTTTAGCTGGTGCCTGAGAGTTCCTTCATTTACAAATAAACCAAGTTCATTCCCCATTTTCCTAAATATTAGGACTTGTCTTTTTCTTAAGAGGTGCAGCACTGAAGATATTTTCTGGAAATATGTAAACCCAATATGTTAGTGGTAGTGACTAAGCAACTGATAGTATCACAAACTTCTGCAAAAGTTAAGTGTAAAGGAAATCCCTTCTTAAAGCATAACACATTACAAGATACTCATCCCGAATGTAAATATTCTAAGATTAAAAAATTCCATGGTGTTGTTCACAAATACAAGAGTTTAAATCACATCAGTGAAACATGCTAAATACAATTTATTCACAAAAAATTGGAACTCCAAAATGCTCAAACTTTTTCTTTCATTTCTAATGAAGAGAGAATGAAATAAGAGTTTAGAAAATTTTAATTAGATTCAAAGACTTATTCCTTTTAAGTAACACCCAGGATGAGTCTGGAGTAGAGAACCAGATCATTTAGAAAAAGAAAAAAGAATAAAAAAAGAAAAAAAGCACTCCCTACTCAAGAGGAATGCATTATAGCTCAACAGATAAACTGAATACCAAGCTTATACTTAAAGAGTTTAGTAAAACAAAGTCCTTGATCTACAGGGCAAATACAACACAGGCAGCTGTAATGCAAGGTTCCCCACAATGTTTTAGCAAAGACACTAGCCCTGACCCGAAGCATTTGCGATTCAGCTGCCATAGTATGGAAGAGTTACCCTTTTTTACGATCATAAGCTGCTGACTGTGCCAATACAGTGACAATCTCTGTGAGGTGAATTCTTAAACAGACTGAGATCAAATATATTTAGTGGATTCATCTTCAGGCTTGAGTTGAATTTGACCTGCAATCACAGAAGCTAATACACTGTATCTAGACAACATCAAAACTTTTTAAACACAGCACATTTAGTTAATTATTACTAAACTAATTTTCAGCAGTTTAAAACAAAAAAAAAGATACAACTTTTATCTGCCTATTTTTCATGAAGATCATAAAACTACATGTCAAATCTAGGAAGAAAATGGATGGTGCATTTTGTGGTCTAGATAATAGCAGTTTGGGATTTTTTATCAAGCGAAACTTTTTTTCTGTTTATAAGAATAAGAAAGCTGACTATGCTGTACTCTTGGCATATACAAAAAAAAAAAAAACAAAAAATGAGCCTGAAAGAGGAACAGTAAAAAACATAAGAAATCCTATTAACAGTGACAATCATCTCAGTGACAGAAATGTTGCTGGGAGGAAATAACAAAAAAGGTAACATTCTTTGGTCTTGGCATTAATTTGTCTGTTTCTAGTCAAACCCTTTATATAAGAAAAAAAAGGATGATATCGATTCTTTGCAGAGTAGCAAAGACGTAATCATTTTTTGCAAAACTTCAAAAGCTGAATTCTAGCACGTGTCATTCAGCATACCGAAAACCTTTCAATCTCCAATCTCCAATTAATCTATCTTACTGAAAACTTCTGTGTAATAATGAAAAGGAAAGACAACTTATTTTTGCTCTTTGAAACACTGACTTATAATTTTCTCTTACTTTCTATTCTGTAGAATTCAATATCATTACTCTAACTATGTAGGAAAGCGCAGAACAGTGGTAAAACATCCTTATATATTGTGAAATGATTCTAGTTCTGGAACAATCAGATACCATTTAAGTACTTATTCTGAAAATCAAAGTAACAAGGAATTTGATCACTCATGGCTTTACCATAAATAAACCAATTTGCTCGTCCCAGGTCACTTACCCTGTAGTCTCTGGGCACTCCTTCTGATGGGACAGACCCCGAAATCTGACTAGAAATGGTTGCAGCTATCAGCTGTTTACACCATTCAACATGTGATCCAGTAGGGCTAGAAAACAGAACATTTCAAATTATTTAGTAACAATTCATGATTTATACTGATAACAGTATGCTAGCTAAGCACAACTAGTGATCACTAATATCATCAGCTTTCTGATATTCAGAATATTGTTGCGTAATTATTTTGCTGGTAAATTAGGAAAAAGAATTTAATTTTCTGGAACTTAATGAGACATAGCTCTCTCAATAGGTCAAAAGTGTAGTTAGGGTTCCAGAAACTAATAAAAATATTGATTATCTGGTGTAACCTGTTCAACTGTTTTGATAGTTTTTGACGCTTTTTCTTTCCTTAAATCTATCTCCAGAATGAATTTTTTGATCATGAAATACTGCAAAAAAATCTTATTTTTTCCACTGGTTTTATTAAGGAAATCATCTTGGAAAATATATGCTTTCTAAAGAGTAATTTCTATTTAGCTATATTTGCTTTTGCTATTCATAAAATAGCCTCTGAATAATCTTAAAGACAGGCCTTCCCACGTGAATCCCGCAATATGGTGTGTTTACAAGAAGCCTAACAACCACCTACCTGAACAGCAGAACTGAAATTAATTTGAGAGGATCCATTCTTGGGAGTATTTGGGATGCAAAGGTGAATAACTACAAAGCTGTGAACTCACACAATACCAAACAGGTATAACTGGGCTGTTAGGAGGGTGTGATAATGGCATAAGATGACAAATTGCTACTTAACTACAGGTCTGGTCTTATGTTAGCTCTGCTAAGACCGTAAGGTAAGAGCTGATCATGCGTGTAGCTAAAATGACAACTCATACCTGGAACCAAAGAACTTTTAGAACTCTAGTGCCCAAGTCTGTAGGAGTTTATGCCCCATCTGTAACATTACATTCCCACCTGAACACAAGTCCCCGATCAGCACTGATCTGGAGTTCGGCCTTGCTTAGGGAAATCTTCACGCCTCTTTTGCAAGGGTGCCCGAGGTGGAAGCTTATCGTGACCATTTCTGGTCTCATTGTTCCTCCTTCCCTCACACCACTGACTTTCCATAGTCTCCTTTCAGGGTTAGCCAAAGTGTGTTTCCAACTAGGTACTTACTTCTCAATTACGAAATGGATTTATTTTTACTATAGCTTGTCTTTGCTACTATAGCTTTGTCTTGCTTANTTTATTTTTACTATAGCTTGTCTTTGCTGGGAGTCACTAGACAAATAGCTGGCGTAACTAGGAACACTGTGCTGAATGTTTAGGTGTGCACGCAATGGTCAGTGAACGCACGCCACTGCCTTCCTTCCTTACACAGGTTGCCTTCCTGCAGCCTGGGAAATGGGGAACACACGAGTACGTATCTTTCCATACTACTTCAACTCAGGTCATCCACATCAGCTTACCCTGGGTACAGTCATAACAGTAACTCAATAATACTATAACGGACCATCTTAACTTTTCTAGGGCGTAAGAAGGCAATCAAGAGGAGAGAAAGAGAAGGTGAAAATTAAGAGGAAGGATGAAAAAGTACATTAGCCAAACAGCACGAATACAGAAAACTGCACTGGAATGACAGACGGTGCTTGGTCCCGCACAGCTGGTGCCGGCCAAGCCCCAGGCCAGGCCTGAAGACACCGTGATGGACCCCGGTGATGGCCCTCCACACAGCTCCGTCCCATAGGGACACAGGGCAGTGCAGGGGCCCAGGGAGAGCTACAGTCGCAGGTGGGACACGCTTGGACCAAACAAGAATACTCGTGTCATTGATAAGCTCCTCCGTAGGCACAGGGAGGGTAAGTTACAACAGCCCCCTGGGAGCAGGCTGGGACCGAACGGACACAGTGTGCTGAGGACCGAAAAAAAAGGCAAAACAAAACAAAAACCCCAGCAACAAAAAAGCAGCAAGGCAGCCCCGCCCGCCAGCGCGGGCAGGAAGCTCACCCGAACCCTCTGCTCGGGAGGCGAAGCTGCCGCTTGCCTACGTGGTCGTTACGAGAAAATAAGTACATGAACGCGGAGGCAAAACCGCGGTCACCGCGTGGGCTGAGCGGGGCTCGCGGTGCGCCCCGGGGGGAGCCGGACGCCCCGCCGGCTTCCGGCGGCTCCGTCTTTCCCGGAGAGGCCGCGGCCTCCCGTTCCCGCTCGCCGCCGGCCCGTGGGCCCCGCTCGCCGCCTCTCACCTGTCCAGCGCCTCGGTGCTGGCCTGGCGCGACG
>VWPW01017965.1:910425-937192 GCA_013389825.1 Crypturellus undulatus | reverse complement strand
GCCGCGGGCCCTCTGGCGCGGGGCGGTCAGTATTAGGGTTAAGGGCAGCCGCCGGGGGCCAGGCCGCGGTAGAGGCGCAGGCCGGGGCCGCGCTGCCGCCCGCCCGCTGGGCGTGAGGAGCCCCAGGAGGGGCCCGCAGCCCCGCGTGCCCCAGGGCGGCAGAGCGGGAAGGGCAGAGAAAAGGGGGACAGGGAGGAGCGTTACTGAGGGGGCTGCCCGTGCCGGGAGCGCGACAACCCCTGGGCCCCCGGCAGCCTTCACCCCATAGGGGCTGAGAGAGGAACGATGCCCCCAGGCAACAGGGAGGCCAGGACAGGGTGTCCAGGGGCTCCCAGGGCACAGCCACCCGCCAGAGCAGCCCCCGCTTCATGGGGACAGGGACCATGACCGGGGTGGCATGCAGGAAGAGCAACATCTTTATCACCACCATCACCCTTTTTGATAGGGTTAAAACATATTTTATTCATTGACTTGAAAATAATCCAAGTGCACACGTAGCTATGTTAGATTTTCAAAGAATGAAATTGAGCTGAACTGGCAATATGAACAACAGCACATAGGTAATGAAGTAAGTGGGGGAGAAAATCCTTTCAGATCTGTTACACTTTCAAAGACAACACTGTCTGCACAGTAAAAACTGTTGCATTTTCTCAACTCCTCCATACTACGCAGATGACACTGATGCATTCAGCTCAAATACAGAAACTAAATATTTCTCCCCCAATATTAGTTTTCTTATAGGCCAGAAGCAAGTGGAAGGTAAACATACGAGAGTATGCACAGTTTTCAAAGTGTAAAGTTAAAGTTTGCAGTTATATCAATCCAGTATCATTCTTCATCTGATGCAATGCGTCCCACTCATCTTAATATACTAAGATTATGGGACACCAGGATTAAATGCTGTTACTTTGGAAACACACTGAAAAACATCCAAGGGAGAATGAAATTTAGAGGACAAAAATAAGTGTGTATAAGCCACGTGCATTTAGAAAATGCAAACGCAGTATGTTCTGAACTTCCCTGAAAAAATAGTGCAATTCAGTGTATATACTGAATTAAAGAGGTGGCATATTTATTTTCTTTGAAAAAATACTGTTTCTAAAAATATTCAGATGTCCTCTAAACTTTGACTTACTTTATGGAACTATAGATTTAAATTTAGTTTCATATGCAAAATATTTACACTTTATAAACTTGCAGAATTTCTAATAAACTATATTATATATACACTTACACAAAACTTAAATTTATACATAATCCTATTATACTTTGCAGATCAAAACTCACCACATATACAATAATTTACAATGATTGAAGCCGCAAGCATCAAAACATCTCCTTTAAAATAACAATATTAGAGACCTCTACACATTCTGAATTGCAAAGTTCCCTGGTTTGTCTGAATATCATTAAAACTGCTGAGAATATGCAAAACATTAATTAAATACCAAGTAGCAAGGTTTGTGCTGTCTTAAGAAGTGCTTGCAACTATTAAAAAATACCTGAAAGAAGAAAATGAGAAAGGTTTACAAGAAGCCTCTGAAATTAAGGCTTCAAGCAAGAATTCACTGAAAGAGTCAATGTAAGTGCACATACTATATGTCAATCCTGTATACTGAAGTCCCTTTAAACACTTAAGAATAAATTCATTAACCAAAGTTAAATATACATTAAACAGTAAGCTATACATTTACAAGTTTTCAACAGTATTTGTAACTGAGAATTTTTGCCTACTTTGGTATAAAAGCTGCTCTAAATAGGCACATTTAATTTTAGAAGACATAAGCTTTAAGACAATTGCTGTTGCTGGATATTTAAGCAATGTCTCTGTGAGTCTGCTGTTAGTTATAGAAGCTTTTTTGGGAAAAATCTTAACTCTGTTTTAATCCACAGAACCAATACAGCCCACACTGATAATTTGTGATGCACTAATGCTGAACAGTTAACCAAAATATGACTTCTGAGAATCCAGTTCAATTTTCATGTTTAAAAACTAATATAAAATTTTGATTTTTGATTGATACCTAGTGAGAAATTTGAATTGTTTAATTATAGAAATCAGAGAAATTCCTTCCATATTTTCATTTACTTTAAAACAAGAATTGTAATCATCATCTAACCAGAACATTTTAACACTTCTGTCTGAAATCTTAAGATATAATTTGTTTTTAATTCCACAGTCTTATTCCTACAAGGATCACATACCTGCTTATTTTTACACAATGTGAAAATTCCTATTGATACCAGTATGTTTATTCACAACATGTAAGATTTAGCATTAATTTCCTTACAAGAATAAGACCTAAGTATCATAATTAAAGCAATATCACAGAAACAATCAATTTCATTTTAACTGTACCAGACTTTCCAAAATACTTCTTAAGAAGTCCAGAACTAGACGTTGGTTATTAATGCTCCCAATCCACAGGTTCTGAAAGGCACATAATTAAAGAGTTGGTTTTGCACATTTTGAATCCTCCTTAAATGAAGGCAGTCGAAAATATTTTGTGTTAGGACACAATCCAATGTAAGGCATTAATATGTTTGTCTTTATACTACACATATATGCTAATCACCTTTTGCTATTACAATGTACAAAGAAGCTAACATTTTCCTCAAAAATGGGTTTGTACGTGGGACATCATTTGTGAGGGAGATGCTGATGAGGCTGATGAATTGGGTATCTTAGAATTGTTTGTAATCTGTAGTTCTTCAAGTCTCCTCATATAATCATCGCGTAATGCAAGAAGTTCCATGTAACGCTGCTCCACTGGATTTGGCTGCTAGAAAGAGATCCAAATTAGTCTTTTATCACTTTCATACAGTTAGGGTTCTATCCCGCATTTGCAGTTTTTGATGTATCTATCAAGGCCTGGCTAAATAGAAATAGCTATTTCTATAATGCAAGAGCATTATATTTGAGCCTCCTGGATTCAAATTCTCCTGATCCAAAGGAAAGCTTGCTTTACATAAATTAGCTCCTACTGCCTCAAGAAAAAAAAAAAAAAAAAAAAAAAATCAACAGCACAATTTGTTCCTGAAGCATCATTTCCTAATTACCTATTTTGTTCACAATGGGTACAAACACAGACTCTTTAGCTTTTCTCTTCTTGACTTCACCAAAGGTGATGCCTCAAACTAGTTTAGTCACACTGGTCATTTTAGCTACAATGATCAGACTAACATTAAGATATATGTCTTCAGATTAAGCAGTTTCCTTTACAAAATTATCACTAACAATATTGCAACTATGCATAAATAAATCAAATGCAAAACTATCACTGAAATCTAAGTAGACTTCAGTGTCTATAAGAATGTACTGCCCGGGCTTTCAGACTTTTCATATCAAGAGCAGCAAAACTATTTCCATTTTAACTTAATTTTCACAGAATGAAGAAACGGTGAAGAGTTAAATACAGAGCTTTAGGTTACTTTCAGCTGCTCTTTCTCCCTCTTAAGGAGCTCCTGCTGTTTCACAGATAATTGCCTGTAACTTAACTTTATCCTCAGTACAGTTTCAGCAGCAAACAAGCCTTCTAAGGAGTCCAAAGCAGGCAGAGCAAGGCCTCTTACACACCTTTCAATATAAGCCCCAGCTAAGGAAAGCAGCAAATGCAGATCCAACATCTATAACTGCTTCTGTTTAGTAATATAATTGGAGATACAAGATTAACGATGTTAATTGTAACAGATCAGATTCTTCTTTAGATGGAAGTCTGATGCTCAAAATGCTTCTAACAACAGCACTAAGAAAAGTCCATCCTCAAATGTTGTTTTAGGCCGTAGGTCAAACTATTTAGGAACTTAAAAACATACTGCTTTATCTGTACTTATAAGCATTAGAGGAAGTTTTGCTTAATTTTTTTACATACAAGAATGGTGAAAAAACAAGAATCTGTGGCAGAAGCCACAGAAGATTAACAAACATATTTACATTTCTAATTACAAGCTTCTACCACCTAACACCTTTCCTGGATAATGAAAAACATTTTAAAGCAGATTTAGTGCTAATTTGCATGTTCTATAATCCTTCACTTTCTAAAACAAATCCTTGGTTTCACCTCTTACAAAACACCATCATCTTTCACAGCAAGCAACAAAAACTTTAAAATGAGAGCTTCAATTTAAAACTGGCAATAAACTTGTAAGAAAATACAGTACGTCTGGCCTTCTTCCAGCCTCTAAAGTTCTGTAAATAATACAGGAGATGAACTGCAGAAAAGGAACTGCACTGCTTGTTAACTCTCAGTTCACTCCAGGGGCTGGACTGTGAATACTGTTTTTGTCAGGCAAACTGCTCCTCTTTCTTCTCTTACTCAGAAGTCCACAACTTATTAAGAAGGATAAATAAATCTCTGGATACTGTAGTTTTACATGCTCCACTGCCTCAATTTTTAGCAAATTTAACAAAAAACAAGTGTCCATATATCAAGTACATATTGAAAAGCACAAAATTGAACTGTGATTTGACAAAAGCTTTTCTGATTTTCCCATCTTATCCATTGTAGTATCAATAGGAACTTTCATTCAGTGGGTAGTCTAATAATGTAGGCAAAGTTCTGGAAAAAAATCTTGCCATAAGCTACAACACAACTGGCATTCCCAGTTATTTTAAAACAAAAAAATAGTCCATACATCATCCTAATTTGTAAAAGACTTTTTCCCTGAAAAAAGGAGAAATCCTAGGCAAAGGTGACAAGCATGCTTGTGATGCCAGCACTGAGTCTCCAGTGATCAACAAGCTCTTGCTCAGCAATGCTATTCACCTTTTTGTATTATTAAATGCCCTTAAAACATGCCTCTCACCTGGAAAGAAGCTCTAAACAGTCTTCAAAGACAACTTCATAGCAAGCAGTGAAATAAGCTCTATGTTCCAAAAAGAGTTGGATTATGTCAAAGAACAGAACCAAGTAATCATTTTCACCTTCCTCTCCCATCCTTAGAAATACAAGATTAAGAAATCCAAGCAGGTTACAGATACTATCCTATTTCCAAAGTCTAAAAGCCTTCCATACATTTTTAGATGGTTCACTTACTTGTTGCCGAATTCTTGGGTTCCATCTGATGTAATAATTGACCCAAAGTTCTAGGTGACGCATGCTGGCTACTGGATACAGCGCTCGATTTAGCTCTTTAGTATAAAAAGGATTGGTGAATTTAGATTTTTCACTGTTTATCAAAGACCACAATGACAATGTTTTCTCAGTCACTTTCTAAAACAAAAATGAAATATAAACTGTAAATATTTGCACAGAATTAGCAAGTCCATCGTAGAAACCATGACTATATTCCAGAAACAGAACAACTTCGGTTCAGTTAAAAGCATAAGTTATTGTATTAGAAACATGCCAAAAAGTTCCCGACAGGTATTTTAGTGACTGTATTGTCTTTAAGCTATCAAAACCACACATTACGATTCAACAGCTGCACAACCAGAAAAAAGCAGAAATAAAGCAGACTGTAGCATAAGGAATGTAACTGAGGCTTTCTGTAATCATCTGGAGCCAAGACAGCAATGCAATCAATGCAAGTAAAAGAACAGTAGTTTGACTGACCTCTTTTTCTCTAACAAATTCACTGTTGTACAAGAAAGTACCAAATCGGCAGCTGTACAAGTGATCCAGGATTGTAATCAAGAATTGCTCATTGAATTCAAAGGCTGTAGGAAACTAACACACAAAAAGACAAGTTTTCTTTAGACTGTAAAAGCAGAGACACACACGCCCTGCCTAAGGGGCTAAAAAAGCCATTTACAACCTTAGATGCATCTAAAAGTGAGGTTTAAGCTAATACTTTTACATGTACTTTTTAAAGTACATGTTCAGATATCATGGTGTTCAACGTCCTCAAACTAGTCATTAACAAGAATTTCTATCCTCTCAAAAAACTGTACCTAACTGCCTTTAATTCCCTTCTCCCCCGCAAAACCCACAAAACTGAATGTTTACAGTTCCATTTATAGTAGTCAGCCAGAATACTTCCCCCAAGAAAACACGCAGATTGCATTCTTAATTCTGCAATACCATATAGGAAGATAAGGGTTTAGTTCCTAATTTAGTTCCTAATTCTAGGCTCCCAAAGTACTAGGTTTGCTACTCTGTTTGGTTACTTTCTCAAAACAGTATGTTTAACTCTTAGCACTTAACAGCTCCCAGTTTTCCCTCTCAAGGGCTGAGGAAACATAACTTGTTTTTGTACTTCATGGAAAAGCTTTACTAAAACGAAATGAAACGCACCCTAAGAAGCTCAGTCACAATTCCTGTGAAGGTATTTTGCTGGGCCACACCTGTAAAATCATTAGAGAGGCACATATCTAGAACATACGCATCCTCTTGTATGTCCAATGAAATAACGAAGGAGGGCATGCTTAAGTGCTACTTCTAATGTGTCAGAGCAAATAGACAGATATGCTTTCCTCTAGCAATATACTTTTAAAGGTTCAGGTTTTGAAGTCACTGTCCCCTACTATTACCTGCTGAAGAACATTATAACCTACCTGCTTAGACATCTGCCACACGCAGTCAATATACTGGAGAAAGATGGGTGACCTGTCTGCATCAGCATGATTTTTATCACCATGGCCTATTCTCTGGAATGGAGCAATAAAGCATTCTGTTACTCAAAACAGCCAGTAGACACTGTTTCTTACTTAAGGCTTACTTAAGGCTTAATAGAGCAATCCAAACTTTTGATTTCAAAATTAGTTACCACACCAATCAAGAGATTCAGATGCACACAAGCATGGCAAAACTATTCCAAAAAATGCCTGGAAAAAAGCGCAAGGTGATTAACTGCCCCTATATATATACACACCTATATACTGACTTAAAAATGACTCAGATGCTTTTATAAATGTAAAATAAAATATGAAATATACACATAGGTATGTCTTCCATTTCTTGATTTTATCAGATTGCCTTTTTTTCTGTTTGGGGAAATATTAATATCTCTAGAATGTTCTGGTGGGGACAAAATCCTTAGTACAAATAACTTCCACTGCAGATGTGGAAATTTCTCACTGAGGGTTACAAAGGTCAGCATTAAATCCAGTGCTGTAAAACTCCCAAATTATGCTGTGTATCTACACACCACAGCACAAACTCCCTGGAAAGACAACCTGCCTCCCCCGGCCCTCATATAGATTTCCTACTTCGTCCCTTGGAATACTTTTTGAGAATTGTTGCTCACTTAACTGTCACTTAACAGTGATGTGAACAAAACTTCAAAGGTGATTCTCAACTGGAGTAAACTAACTTCTTTCCTTCAGACAGAATTCCCATGGGGAAGATACATTAAGGACTTGTGACATCTTTCACTTAACCTTCTAAGCATCTGAACTTGCACAGTCCTAGCAAACATATGCTCATTCTCACCGATGCAAATTTGTGTCCAAAACTTATCCACTCCTTTTGCACGAGAACTTCAAAACCTTCAATGGTTCTGTAGTAGCTGTCTAGCATCAGCATGGCCAGCGACGTGAGCTGCGCTGTCCGGTCCCAACCATCGCTGCAGTGAACTAGCACAGAGCTCCTTCCAGAGGACACCTTGTCTGCCACTTGAATAGCTCCTGTTAAGACCAGCTAACAAAGCGGAATGGACAAGTGAGAAGATTAGGGTTAATCTAACAAAAATAAATTGATCTTAGTCCTTTATTAGTAATAATTAAATGCAACAGATTTTTCTAACAGAGAAGTAATTTCTTCAATAAAAATGGAGAAGATTGGTTCCCTAATCCCTTAGTGAAACCAAATTCATCTCATAGAAAATTTTTATAAAACAGGTCAGAAAACAGTAATCTTGATAAACTGAAGGAATATAAGCTTCTTTTCTTTTAAAGACAGACAAGATTTACCATAAAAAATACTCTCCAAAATTATGTATTTCTTCCAGTTCCTTTCTTTGAAAGACTTGAGTTGTTTGGAAAAGGAAGTAGCAGTCTTCCAATATATTTTATAAACATTAACTTATTTTATAAACATTAACTTAAAATTGACATTTCAAATAAGACTCATTATCTAACACTTTAACACCCTTGTACAGATATACTGGAGCTAAAAGGTTCAAAGATAAACTAGTAAAAACACTGCTGAAGTACAATTTAAATAAGTCTTTTGCTTGTACTATAAATTCAAACTTACAAATAAATTTACAATATCTACAAGAATAAACTTGACCAATGTAAATTGACATAAATGCTACCAACTACTGATTCTGCAAAATACAAGTTTTCCATGCTCCTATATTGCTAGAACATAAAATAAATTAACAGTTCTCACATACGTAAAGACATACTAACAAAGCATTTCTATCTTAAATATTGACACCTGGAAATAGGTTGAATAAATGTTAAATTCCACCTACTGTTGCTAAGTAATGATATCTCTTAATACACTCCAAAACTTTTTTTTTTGGTATATTGGGTGATAATACTCAGTAACACTAACTTTGCAGTCCATGTATATGATATATGAGGGAAATACCTCAATATTTGGAATACCACAATATCATATATTATGATATTTTCACAATCTCAAAATCTAATGAAGAAAGCAAGTCTGATGTATCACATTTGGATAAGTGTTACTTCAACGAAATAAAAAGAAAAATTACCTTTATATGTTCTAGCCAGTGGGTTGATTCCAGACTAGACAACCAGTGTGATTCTTCCACATTAGGATAAACAATGTCTTTCAACTTCTTTAAAGATTCCCGCATAACATGAATATTATGAATGTCCAAGAAGAAGAGTTCTGCGTTGGGATATGCATCTTCACTTTCATATCCTCCACCAGTTGCCTAAGAAAGAGACCTGAAATTAGCTTTAGTGACATATAGGCTGTTACAGTAGCACTTTGAGCTAGAAGGGATCGGAAACTTTTATATAGCCCAACTATAATTTCATTTGCTTATTTAAACTCTCAGAAACAAGTAACTTGAGGGCTGTTTTTGAGTAAATATTTGAGTAAAACAAGTACTTGGGGGCTGTGTTTTGTCCAAAAGAGTAATATACATTAAGCATAGGAGACGGTATGAAGTCACTCAAGCTGACCCAGCTACTCTAGTTCTACTAACACTAAAAAGAAAAATGAAATTAACACATTTTGGCAGGAGACTCACACAGATAATGTGTGAGATTAAATATCTAGTCTTTTACTATATTTACTATATTTATAGACTCCTAGGGAAGAATACATATGTAGATATCCAAGTTTTGGCCCATAATGCTCTCTACAGTGCAGGCCCACAAAACTAAGTATTTTCTCTTGCTTACCTCTCTTCTTCCTCAGACCTGGTTAGATCTGAAATAGTTTATGTAACATGAATGAAAGAACCAAACTAAGGATACCTACCAGTGGACATTGCTTTACATATATAGGCTCTCCAGAATAGAATCTGCCTAAATGCAAAGGAGAGTTGAGGCTTGTAGCGAGTTGCCAAACACGAGTATCAAAAGCGCTTACCTTGTTGGCAACTGCATTGACACTGGGCCTAGCATCATAGATGGTCAGTTTTGAGATCTGCCCATTAGCCTCCCTGATGATATCAAGATATCTTTCATCGTCTTTATTCCGCTTGCCACTCATGCCAACAAGGGGCTGACTGCAGCGCATAATTACAGCTTGATTCTCTGGATGAATCCATGACAGAACCTAGTTACATACCAAGAAAATTATCAAGAAATTATCAAAAAAAAATCAAGACATTTGTTGAAAGTTATACATTAAAGTTTAAATTTACATTCTTTAAAATATGCAAATTAACACATTCAAAAGAATTCTCTGACATCTCAACTTATTTCCATTTAGCCCCATAAAATTTATTTGCATCTTAAAGTTAATTCTCTTATATATGCTACTCATTAAAGTTGTATATGCTTACATGATCTAGTATATTTTAATAGTTTCTCTGCATCTCAGGCTGTACAAGAAATTGTGAAAAAGCAATCTGCAAATAAACACAGCAATGCCTGTCAAAACTAAGAAACAACTCAGAAGAATAAATAGATCTTAGGAACTAAGATGTTCTTATTGAACAAGACAACTTTCTCCTTTTTGGGATAAGGAATTAAAATTCCCGCAGTAGTCTAATTATCTCTCCTTCACTTAGAAATGCCTTTTGTTTTCCAGTCCTCTTTACAAACAGTAGCTAGTGGAGCAGAGTGCATGCTGTCTTTTTTGTTTTTCTTAGACAGAAGGGACTGACCACAGCATGACATAGTGTGCAGCCCAGGAAACAGATTAAAGTACAAGAAATAAGACTGCCCAAAAAGCAGTCCAAAAAATCCAGCTTTATTCTGATAAACTCTTAAGAAAGTAGATTCTCAGCAATTGATAAAATTGTGTGTCAGGCTTCAAAAAAGTCTTCCAGAAGTATTCACTGTTGAAAGAAATCCCTGGCTGTGCATCTATAAACCAGAGCTGTCAGTTTGCATGATGGCCAATGACCATTTATTTCCTGACAAGAATAAAATTACTAAGGAGTTGATTCACGCTTTACAGACTATAGAAAAGCCTGGCCATATACTTGGAGATGATACATCCAGCTGATAAATAAGGGTATGTAAATGCATGATAACCCTACCTTGTCAGTAAATAAAATCTAGCAGGTATTTATCATAACATTTGAGAATCAAAACATTTTCTGACACTGGCTAAGAAACAATCACCTCTCAAGTTTGTTGAGTTAAAATTGATTAAAAATGGATTTTACTCTACTAGAAATTAGTTTTATGCAGTGTTGTAAAGAGTTATTTCCAGGGCTGCTACCTAAAGATATCTCAAGGAATTCTAGCTACAGTAGGGACACACCCCAAAAAAGTTACAAGGATTTATCTTTAATTCAACACTATTCAATATTTTATAGTACAAAAAAAAAAGAAAAAGAAAAAAAGAAAAAAAGAAAAGAATTCAGTGTATAGACTAAGCAGGAGTTTTTGTTTTAGGACTGACCGTGGGAATAACAGTTAAATCAACAAACTACCACAGATGGCAGCCTAAAACTCATACTCCATTAAGAAAGAGGAATCCGCAGTGCTAGCAGTTGTTACTAGAAAAGGAAAGTTAAAATCAAAGTCAGAAAGGGAGACTGTTGTAGGGGAAACAGCAAGGCTTGGCCCTCATACTAGTTTTGAGCAGTAAAACCAGCCTGTTCAACCTATTTTCTTGTAACCAAATCCAAAAAAGGACTGCATTGTGTTCAGAGTGTGGTTTCTATGCACACTTCAAACTACTGCCACAGTAAGACAAACTTTATTATGTAATACTCACAGGGATTCTATTTCGGGATCTAAAGGCAGAGACTTTCTTGAGGTCATCGTCTGTTGCATTATATGGCACTACTAAGAGCGATGGATATGTGTCACACAGTCCATAGTGCTCATTAATGAAAGTCACTCGCCACCGTTCATTTGGCAGTCCCTGAAATGCAACAAAAAGCTGTTCAATTCGTACAGCCAAGAATACATTGAACAACTCTGTTCTTGAATTTAACATGGTATTATGGCCACATGGTGGCAACAACCCATCAGTTTAACCTAACTAGCTAAAGTAATGATGATTCAAAACAATAGAATAAAAGATGACAAGATCACACAAAACGGCGCTCCACTGATACATGACAGCTATGCAGTTAGAGCAAATCCGCTTCCTTATACACAACTATTTTCACTGCAAGTCTAGAAACTAGCACATGTTTCTTTAACCCAAAGACCAAGGTAAGAAAATTGTTTACCCCTCCTCTCTCAAAGCACCACCTTTCCATTCTGCTTTCAAAAAAAAAAAAAAAAAAAAAAAAAAAAAAGGATTAATAAAGATTAATAATGAGAAAGTCCTGAAAGAAAGAGGAAGCCTGACTATAACCTTTTCTTCCTTGTAGTCTGATATCATCCCAAGCTTAAAACTAGGTCAAAAGCAGACTTTTTAACTAAAAAAAAAAAAATACCACTTTAGCTGTGGCTGAGGAAGACATTTCACAAATTGCAGACAGGAAATTCAGAAAGAGTGACAAGCTCTCCACACACTTAGTGGGGCTTGGGTGGGTGTATTTACTTTTTGGAGGGTTTTTGGACCCCTAAACCTTGAACCAAACAGATTATGTGGAAGTCTGGATACACCTTAGTCCATTCAGAATTATGGAGAAAAAAGTCCTAAGAAGTTCTTATTTTTCATATAAACTTTTTTTGTATTAAATATATTTTTAATATTTTATTTTAAAATATTTGAAGCACAGTAAAGATTGCAGAACTTCATCCTATTTCACTAACTTTTCTACAACTGCCAAAAAAATGAAGATAAGCAGACTGATAGGCATAGAAAAAACATCTCTTTATAATAATTTATAAAATAAGCTTTTTTTCAAAAAAAAAACTTCTGAAAGAATCAGACTATCAACTTTATATTTAGAATACTTCAATTAAGTATTTGTCACATTCTTCCTCCTCCCACTTAACAGCTGTACAGTCTAAAAGGTATTAATAACTTCTCTCAAAGAACAGACTTACTTCCTGTGACATTCTCATTTCCCAACTTAAATGTTCTATATTTTTTACCTTGTTTTTCTTTAATCTTGCATTTCTATCTTTTCCATTTCTCAGCTTTCTCCACAAAGAGCTGATAAGCTAAATATTTAAACTATAATGGCAAAGCTTTCAGATATGTCAACACCGAGCAACTGTAGCTTTAATAACTTACTTGTCTCCTGTATTCACACATGGGATTATACACCATCCATCCATTTTCAGAAAACTTTTCTTCATTTGCAAAAGCAAAAAAAGGCTATAGAAAGCGAAAGAAACTTATTACACCAAATTCCAACAAACTATGAGGGTTCATCACCAATTATGCCCCAATACCTGCCACAAAAGAGGACTCTCCATCCTGCTAACCCCAGCCTATCCCATTTAAGTCTGATATAGAAGAGCATAAAAAAAGAAGAAAATATAATGGACAAAGAGATACGATAGTTGAATACTGAAAATGAGTCAACTTTTAAAACAACAATAAAATAAAAGTCAGGATGTTTAAAACATTGTGGGAGTTGTCAGGAAGTTGAAGTGTTATAGAATGGTTTTATCTGCTTATTCTTCATTCTTTGTTTCCTCCTCAAATCAATAGCTCTTCACTAGGTACAGCTTCTAACCTTATGCAAAATATTAGATGCTAAATAGAAACTTTAGAAGTTTTAATTGCTATTCATTACCATTAGAAGGAGCCATCTTTCTGCACCCCTTATCCAATTTATTCTGACAAAAACCTGATTTAATGTAAAACTGAGAAGTATCAAATTGTCAGTGAAAGTGAAACAAAATATGATGTTGATGGGTTACACTATCTACTTCTATTGTTTTGTAGTCCAGTCTTGAAACTTACTTGTATCTGACACTGAATCCTCACTCAGGATTCCTAAAAACTTCCTAATCTCTTTTAGTTTGGCTCTATTTCTCTTTTCAAACAGATTTTATTAGGTCCTGTTATATAACTCACAGTTAGTTTGAAGTTACTACACATACAAGGTACATTATCCTATTACATTTGGTAGACAGATTTTTAATTTAAATCACCATTTAATAACAAGTACATGCATTGTCAAATTTCTCATGTACGCAAAGTATTCCCTGACTCTGCCTTTGGACTCTCCATTCCATTTTTTTCCCACAACAAACTCTCCACCAAGTAGACTACAATCAAGTGGGGTGAAAGAGATACAAAAATGTTTTCTATATCATTTTTTTAAAATGGATGCACAAATCAGAAGAAAAACTGCAATGATGACAGAATACAGCAAACCAGGAAGGTCACCATTTAAAGCAGCAGATGCAGCTCATTTGCTGAACTATTAATACACAGCTACATGCAACCTCCCTTCCCCCAGGAATTTCCTGTATCCCAAAGAGTAACTATGCTAAGAATTCACTAAAGAACTAAAGAGGCAAGAGGAAAATCTTAAAACAGGAGTAAACAGGAGTACTAAAATCCTAACAGACGGCTTAGAGGCAGGAGTATATTGTTTAAGTTGCAACTTGATGGAAGTTTCCTTGTGGAGATTACTCAGCTTAATCTCTGATATATAAAATATACAAATTTACAGTGCAACATGACAGCTGTTCATTAGAATAAATTTTGCAGATTAAAAAAGTGCTGCTCGAAAATGGAGATAAATATTTTACCAACAAAACAACCCACATAAGATCAGATGAAAAAGTGTATTTTGTTTTCACCTTTAAAAAAAAAAAAAAAAAAACAGAGTTAATTTTATTTATGCCTGTGGAAAAGATGTCCTATCATGCAAGGGCAGTCTTCATTCAGACCTTGCTTTCAAAGGCACTAAACTACAGCAACTTTCTCACATCTGCTACAAACACTTCCAGAATTACAGAATTCACAATTACTACATCTGATCATTTAGTTCCACCAGTTATACTGACATTCTAGGTAATGCAAGTTTTTCCTAGACAACTTGAGGAAGAAAAAACATCATGATTAGCATGGAATAATCAGCAAAATTTGCTGTGGTCCAAAAATAATAGAACAGTATAAAGAATGTGAGAGCATATGGAGCAAAGCTTGGGCTAGCATTATCTGAGCAATTCTGAAAGAATTTTTGAATGCAGACTAGGAATTCCAACATTCATTTAAGCATATTTAGTGTGTTGTTGACAAAAGAACAGTATTTATAAATGTGAAGATTAAAAATGGTCATTTTCTTCTGAAAGAGTTGATCAAGTTGCAACAAATACAACAAAACAAATATACACAACACATATGTGCATTTTGTACAAACACTACAGTGTGTCTAATTAAAAGTGAAAGTTTTACTTGTTGCAAAAATTGTCCTGCATCTGTCTCACTTAAGGCTTGTTTTTTTTCAAAGAATAAATACTCTGTGAAGAGGGTTGGACTTCATTGCAGAGGTCACTGCTGAAGTTTAAAATAGCACAACATCCTCAGCCCAGTTTAGGGCTAGTTCTCAGAGCAAAAATATACTGCAAAACATGAAGAGCAAAATGCTTCTTTTTCCAGGCTGACAATTCTACAATATTTCTGTACAATAAAATTTGAAGTAATTTTTTAATCTAAGTTTTTCATCTTCTTGTCTCCACTTAAGCAGCTCATAAGATGAACATAAAATTTCCTTTCTTCATACTCCAACACAGCAGAAGAGTCAGAGTAGAAGAACATTTAAAATATTCAACATTCATGTATACTTATTCCACTCCTTTTAATGTCAAATTAACTTCAGCATAAAAAGTAACTTCACTATAACAACCGATCCATATTCATAGCCATTTTAATGCTAAGAGCCTTCTACTTAAGCAAACATAAGAAACACGTTACGAAAAATTATTTTCTTGGTTCTGTCTGTATAAACCATATTTAGCATGCATTTGCACCTTATTTTTATTTATTGTAAGGTAAGATATTAAGAAATATGAAGTAATTCCTATAAAATACAGTATTTTTTGTTGAATTGGACATTTTATTATTCTGATGTACCAAATTGACAAATTCTATTGTAAAGAACATAACCATATAACAAATATATTAGATCTCAGAAGAATTTGTTATAGTGCAGGTAAGCTGCACATCCTCACTAATTAGTCGCATACTTCTATCCTAAATTATCCAAGAGCACATATTAAAGAGTTGTTATTTATGCATTTGTGTGCTTTGATTAACTTATTATTGAGGCTTTCAGATGCACATAAGTCTTCTCGGCATTTTGCAGTGCAACAAACAAACAGAGCTGAAGACCAAAGTTTGCTACTTAAAAAACATTCTGTGTACATTGTCATTATCACTTCACACAAGAGTTGAGAGTTTAAGATACTTTAGAAAGAAACATCCTATGGACATTTAGCATGGGCCAGCTAGGCCTATATTTATATCCTCCAGGGTGTGGAGGGAAGAGGAAGGTCAGAAGCCAACTATGCAGTCAGCTACAGGAACTTCATGCCTCTGAAGAGGCTATCGCCTGCTTCTCCACGCAGCATCGCCACAGACACGCCTGTTAAATGCCCAAGTACGGTAAGAGTTTAGCCAATTCCACTTCATACCTTTCCTTCCCTCCAAATCTGTCACTTCCCCACTCAATCCTCTGTCTTCCTCAGCAACACTTCAAATAGTGTAAGCCTCCATCATAGCCTGCACTCCGGTTGCTCCACACATTTAACTTCCCACCACAGTTTCAGTCCTTTCCCCCAATAAAATGCATGACTGTAGCTCCTGTTGCTCAGCCTACTTCCCCAGGAATTAAATCTACCGGAGCCAGTAGATGTGTCCAAATTAGACCGAAATAGCTAGAAATTTGAAAAGAAGCCGCCTTCGTGCACACACTGAGGTTCAGAACAATCCTGCATGAAGTAGAAGGTAATAGGATTGTTCAAACTCTGAACTCTGTACACTTACAAAAACCCATCGGTTTGTACAGGCACCCAGGCCAGCCAAGTTAGCAGGCTGAGACACAGTATCAGCAGCAGCACCAAGCTCAACACAGACGACCTGCTCAGAATTAGTTGCAGAGTTGCAGGCAGCCAGCCTGAGCTGACACCTTCCTTCTAACTTGTCAGAATCCACGGTATTTGACTAAACCCAGATCATCTCACATCCCAGGCTCAAATCAAGATGCTCTACTGTCACTTCCAATGCTCCTGAGCACTGCTGTCCTGCACACCATGATCACTCCTAACATCTGACTAAAGTCCATCGACTCCTGCTGTGCTCCAGCTGGACACTGGGCATGTGGCTGCTGAACAACCAGATGCTGCCAAGATGGGACAGCCTTTTCTAACCAGGCAACGCTTGTTCCAGTCAGCTCAAAACAGCGTAACAGCCTGGGACATAAGGAAAAGATTTGTTTTTTGTTGATTATTATGCTGGCAGAACAATCTTCTCTTATCCCAACAATTCCAGATTCAGACACACTGAATAAAGTCATTTAGGACTTCAAACAAAAATTTTTAAATTAAAACCTCTGTGCACAGAATGAAAGCACCAATTTTACTACAGGTCCATAGGCTAAAAAGCAGAAGAAACTGCACTTAGAAACCTTTAATGTTTTTGGTAAGCTTGTTATGCTTTACTGTGTGAGTTATTCTGTTTTCTTCTGTGCAGGTACTAACCCAAAATTTCACATCTCTTCTTCAATCCTCCCGCAGACTACATACTTGCCTTTAACATTCATTTCCACTATTTTGTATATAAAAATTAGCATGGGTTATGTTGGATGCTCAAAACACAATATTTCTGAGTTATATAAGAGCAGTTGTGATCTGACAGCAGTCTGGCAAGCAGCATATTTAAAAAGTTATGTTGTATTTAGAATATATTTTTACTCTATCCAATTATTATTTGAATATAATTCTATATATTCATAAATACATAACGAATACATACAATTTAGTAAATACTCTACCAATCTTTATACAAGATAAAAACGGCAGCAAAACAAGAAAGTGTTAAAAAATGGCAGAGCCAATTGTTTTCTCTGCTTCTTACTAGTTTATGCTTCTTATACAGTATAAAACACTAGGCTTTTATTGACTTAAAAGCTGTCAGTTTCCCAGTGTGTTTAAGAATAAAGCTAGTTTTAATATGCCACTACTACAAGAGCAAGCTACAAAATGTCTTATCTGGTAACTAAGATCAGACACTGCAATATTTACATAATTAACGTCTGATCACTTCTGAACCTTCCGCAGTTATTCTACTGTGACTGATGAAAGTCATTTGGAAGAAAACTTCAAGTCACAAGAATGTCTGCAAAACCAAGCACTGCATCAGATAGGCACCTGTGCCAGACTTCAGTGCTGTCAGTCATCTTCGCAAATCCAATAGCAACATTGACATAATCTGATTCTCCTCTTGTATTTTAAATCCTCAGACTAGGGTGAGTGAGGGTGGGGAAGGTGGAAGTCAGTATGGTTACTATCTAAACTGTTTCCTGCTCTGCTAGAAACAAATGTATTGTGTATTATGGTGGTGAATATTATTACAAATGACATGTCATTTCAAGATCAGGAAGTGAAGCAGCTGCTGTGTAGAAACTAGACCAAAGAGGCTAAATATATCACATCTTTTGTGGGGCTACTAAACATTTATGTCATTTTACACTATCACAGCAAAGATTTTCTTCCACCTAGCTCAAGCCTGCAAATGCAAAAGCAGGTTAGAGACAGCAGCTGTTTGTGCTCTATCAATCAAGGGGTCAGTCAGGCAAGATACCAGATTTTACACGATGCAAGTGATGCTGGAGATCTGAACCTGACCTATGCTCAAAGTGGTAAGAGCCAAGAAGCAGGCACAAAGCACAATTGTGCTTTGGACACATGGAGAAGCTGAGAACAGACTTGGGGTTTCTTATAGGCTCTCAATGTATTGAGAAAGTGAGGGATAAAACCCTTGGAAATAAAAAGGAACAACATACTCCATTTAGAAATATTATTTCAGGATGTATTCATCTCCTATTTGGCTGAAAATGAGATGAAGGGAGAAGTAAGGCACCCTTAAAAAAATTCTTGCTTGGGAGTAGCTTTACAGATAAGGCTCTATATCAACTAAGTATCAGCCTCAACCCTCGGTGTCCTGTACCATCTTGCCATTGCAGCTGCATAAGCGTCAGTGCTGCCAAACCAGCCGAAGAGCAAGGCTGCAGTTCCACAGCGTGGTCTGACCAAAGTGACAGGTCTGACCAAAGTGACAGGCTTAGCACTTACAAAAAGGGGCTGCCCCCACCAATCCTCTCCTGCCTGCTCCCGTTTGCACCTCCCCTCCCCCAAATCCCAATTTTGAGGCACACAGATTTCAAACCAAGTCTACTCAATTCACTAAGAACAGCACAAGACTAACTCAAGATGACAATATTCTGTGCTGGGTTAGTGAGTCTCACTGGCTTACTTTTGGGGATTATATAACATTCAGTTTGGCATAAGAGGAGGAAACAACCACATGGCTAAAGGCTGCAAGAGGGAGAGCAGATTAAAACAACAGCTCAGCATTTTAGAAGCAGAGGTCCCATCTTCACCCAGCCATTGCATGAAGCCACAGAACAATCTTTATACAGCATTGCATTCAAAGTAGTCCAGGCTATGCAAAAATGAGCCTTACCAGATTTAAAATGTGCAAAAGAAAGCAGCACACATACTATCTACACATTACTCACAACCATCACTAGACGAACACCACACTTCATGACAAAGCCTAATATAAGTTCACATTTCATCACCATGTTATTTCCAGCTCTGTAATTGGGTTAGACACTGTAAAACAATCCCACAAAGGACACTTACAATTCAGTTATAACCTAATTTGTCCACATTCAGGCATGCAAACCTCCACAGGTGAATTCTGAAATTTAAAGCACTTCAGAAGAAATCTAAAAATGTAAAAGCACCAATTTATGAAATAAAACTTTTTGCATGCTCAAAGCTGGTGATATCATGATTGGAGTGAAGACTGTCTAAGCTCAATACTAATTACCAATTCAGTCAAGACAAACAGGCCACTTCTGCGAGTGGTACTTATAGGTTCTCTTGTCCATAGCTGTAATTTAACAGTGTTCTGCCTTTTTAGTGAACAGTGGCATTAAGTGTGGGTTGCTACACAGCATGGAAATGATGCAACTTTCCATTTAACCTGGAAAACAGAACGAAGAGTTTGTGGGATACACAAAGAGGATTTTGAGTCCTATGTCTTTTTCGGCCACATGTTTCAACCTAAAACCTATTGTGAATAACTTAATAGTATTTAGTTTCCCTCAAATTAAGAGAACAGGATTGTGCCTCTACATCTAACAACTTAGGTTGCCAAAAGACACAAGAATAATGAAAAGAAGCTGAAGCGATAAATTGTTATTTTCCATCTGGGACAACTGCTCTTTTAAGCCATTCATTGTAAAGAAAAATGTATTCATCCATTATTCTTAAAGGACATCTTGAAGGGATTACACTGAGTGGAATTTAGCCAGGTAAACTGCTTATTACTCAAATTCAACAGTCTGCTTTAACTACCACCTATAAATTTTAATGCATAACAAATGGAAGTGAAAACCGGTCATTTACTATCATCATTATAGTACTTCAGAAAATGGTCATGGCAACAAATTGCTAAGTCTAATACAATGGATTTAAAGAATAGCAGACAAAACATCCACAATATATATTCAAAACTAGAATCTGTAGGGTAAACCAAAATATATCTCAAAAAAAAACCTGAAATTTTAAATCAGAAATTGGTGTCTATTTCTAAATTCCTAATATGCAAGAATTTATATTTAAGAGCAAGATTTTGTTTCATAATTCACTTAGTAGAGCAAAGACCATTATTTAAACCAAAGTAGTGACCTATGCTACATTCACTGCTATCCCACAGCTTACTGAAGTCACTAACCACAGTTTTGGAAGCATGGAGACCAAACATAAAGCTTCATATTTCTTTTAAAGATTAAATATTTACATGTAACAAAGTTACTGACCACATTCTCATGTTTGATGCACTGAATCTTTCTTGCAATATATGAAATGGAAAAAAATGAAGACTTCTTTCAAGCCTCTCACATGGGACACAGAAAAATCATTCAGCTGCAGGCTATTACTACTGATTTGTCTTCCAACTACCTTCCATAACTTTATAATCTTTCATCCTGAAATTTTATTTCTTCACCTCATTTTACTCTAGAAAACTACTCCTAAGCTTGCTTTATTTAGATAGTTTCCTTTATATTATCATTCCAAATGCCCAGTTTTACTTATTTGATTCAATATCAGTATTATTCTTCAGCATATATAATCCCTCCCTCCCAACTATCCAGTACGTAAAAGACTTTTCCACTTTCTCTTTGGTCAAGCTCTGTTCATTTCCTCTCAGTAAATCATTTCCGCACACTTTTCTTCCAAATCCTTTTCTGATTATCCAAGCATCAAACAATGGCGTTCTGCCAAACATTCTGTTATCAGATGTTATCCGAATAGCAATTAATTTCTTTATCCTTGAGAAGAGAAGGCTGAGGGGGCTCTATTCAGAGTCTTGCAATTACGGAAAAGATGGTGACACTACCCTCACAAGGATGCAGAGAGACAGGACAAGAGGTAATAGACAAGTTGCTCAGGGGACATTCCAACTGGATGTTAGAAAGAAAATTCTTCACCTGAGAACAGGTGAGCTTTGGAAGCTAGAGCTTTGGAAGAGATAACCCAGAGGAGCGGTGGAATCTCCCCCACTGGAAATATTCAGACTTGACAGTGCCCTGGGCAGCCTAATCTAGGGTCCTACTTTCCTGATCCAGTTGCTTCCAGCAAAATAAGATTCTTGCTGCAACTTCATGTAGTCAAATTCTGTAAACAAAGTTCAAATTCAAAGCACAAGCCTCCAATATTTTGTGAAAAAGCACTCATACAGTTAGATTAAATGCAACACAATAAAACAGAAAGTTAATTTTACAGAAGACAACACAAAACATCTAGTAAAGATATGCCAAAGTGACTCATCCAGTTCTATATACTGATTCTGGCAAAGCAACAAAAGATAACTGTTGCCTAAATTTGTTTGTTGCTCAGCTCCTTCCATAAGATGTTTTTACCTGCAATACGTCTGTGTATATCTACTGGCTATATTATTAATCAATAACTGCCAATAAAACAACAGTTGGCTTACAATGTCTACTCATCCTAAAGTAAAACACTTAGTGTTTCACAATTATAATTGCCTTGGAGATTGCCCACAGGTTTTAATGCCTTCAAGAAATCAAACTATGCAACTACTATTTTATTACTCTGATTAGGGAACATAACTGTCTATTGTTTTTTCAGGAAATAAAGCAAGCTGTACAGTTCAGAGGATGTTGACTGTACTTTAAGAACAGCATACAGCATCAGTAATTTTACTGAGACAAAAGTATTCTAAACCTATAAAATAGAAACACTAGTTCTCTACAGTTTATATTGACACTAGATTCTGGGGTTACTCTTTTCAGTCAGCCAAGCTCTCTGCTAGTAAGTCAGGCAGCTAAAGCTATTAGGCAGGAATTCTGCATTAAGACAAATCAATAATAAATGACAACTTACCAAGTTATGTGACTGGGGAAAAGCATGTTTTGTGAGGACTTCAAATATATCTCTTCTACTGTGCCCTTCTTGTTTTAATGCAAACCTTAAGTTTCTCATATCCTAAAACAAAGACATCATCTTTTAAAAGCAGCAAAGCAGTAAGGTACTTTTATTTGATGTATAAATGCTATTTTATACACTAAACATGATTTAGCATCTGCTTGCAACACACTTCAAACTGCTGTGAATGGTCAGTTTTATCTTCCTATTCCATAAAATTGAAGAGAGTTTATGACTTTACAAATAGCTGCTTCACATGTTGTGTAGTGAAAATACAGTTACACTGCTTTGATATTAAGTCATCAGAAGTGACTACCTTATTTGCTGAAGTTTCATGGCCTGTTGAACGATTGTGGGATGCGAGTTGCTCCCTGTTTCCAAAGTGAAATTTTGTTAATAATCTGACTAGATTACATTGTTTGTTTGTTTTTTTTAAAGTTAGGAAAGGGAAAGCAGCTAGGGAAAATGTGCATATTAACTACTGAGAATAAACAGGCTGTGCATATATATATGCCATTAAAGAGTCAAAGGCAGGGCCCTGGATTATTCAATGGGAACTCCTCCCATAACTATATTTTTTTCCAAACACATTTTTTTTTTCTTAGATTAAAAGAAAAATGAAGACAGAGGTTACATTAACTTTTTACTACGTTTACAGCTTGCAAGAGCCCCTGACTCCTTTAAGCACTGGATGGCTCTTCAAAGATTTAAGGTTTATAAAAGCAATAAAATTTATTCAGAACCAATAAAATAAATGAAGTAGTGCAGGAATAATACCAGTTTATTTTTCCCCAGCCCTGTTCTCAAACCAGGGTACTGTGCAAAATGACCTGCCATTCGTCAATTAGGGAAAGATCAATCCTTCTCTGAACACTTGCACACAGACAATGGTACACAGCCCTTCATGGAGAAGGCATTTTCCTTCCAGTTCCAAAAGGTTCTTGTCGAATTCAGCTGTGAGGAGTACATGGTTTTTCATTCCTACAAATGGGTGAGCAGCGAAAAAGAGTACATACATTGTCTTCTGTGAATTAAAGCAAAGTCTTACTTTACACGTTATATCTAATCCATAAGAATTCTCTCCTCTGCTTGAGGCGCCTCCCATTTTTTCAATCCTTGAAATTACACCCAAAGGAACATTCAACACCACAACTGGGTCCTGCAAGGAAAATTCAGGTAAGGAAAGGATTAATCTGAAAAGGAACTCAGACAAACTGCTCTTATGTGTTCTACAACAGAAAGCTGACATGAAAATACAGGAAACAAAGGAGTGTTTCTGGGTTTGACTGAATCTTCCCTCTGCAGGTTTTAACAGTTTTACATGCATCAAAAACCAAATGTTTTATGCCAAAAAGAGTTGGAAGGAAAACAGAAAAGGTAAAGGAAAAACCCTAAAAGATGAATTCTATGTCAATACTTCTGACCTCCTTTGCTTGCTTTATTGATATACAGAATAAAGCAGAACAGAATTAAAAGGGAAGATTACTCTCGAGTCAGTTGCCACCAGAATGATCTTAGTTCAGTAACCTTAAACCTTATTTTCCCTCCTTTAAGCAAATTCAAGGGTCAACAGATCATTTCATTCTTTCATACCACAGCTTATCAAACACTACCCTTCCTCCAAAACCCCATTAGAATCTTGCTTTACCAACAGTCATCTAAAAGTATTTGTATTTGAAAAGCTATTGTGACTATCCCTAGTTATTGCCCTTGACCAGCCACAGAATAAGTGTAAATGGAATAGCAATCAGGAAGCTCCAAAAGAAGTATCATCAGCTGATCAGTGATTAAACTGTAGTTCTACAAGGCAAAATTTACATATTTAAGCACATTCAACTTTAAAGAACTTCCATTTTGTAAGGATTTCTCAGTGACACAGGGACAAGTGCTATTCAGTCATTACACAATTAAGGTATTATTACAAATATTACAGACCATTTCAGTAAAAACACTCCCATGCAATTCCTAAAGTATATTTCTGCATAAACTAAGAAATAAACTAACTGACCACACAGTAGATAAAATGCAGCAATAAGATGGGAGGTATTAATTCATCCTATGGAAATAACTGGGGGCACATTGCTCACCGTTTCCACACTTCTTAGGTACAGTCTGTAGTTCGTGATGTACACTCGTCCTTTAACAGGGCCATTGAACGGACACATATAAATTACATCCTTGTCTGTAAAGGAATACAACATCTTCAGCATTATGAAAAGAAAAATCAGATTTAAGGACAACAATTAAGCAGCAGTAAAATAAAGCTAATTACACACTTAAGAACTACTCTAAAACCGAAAGAAAGTATAAAATTGAATTTTGTGTAGCTGAACTGAGAAAATGTGGACATTTCAAATACTAAACCTGCTTAAACTCTCCCACTTGATTTCAGTAGTCTTCCTAGTTACATTTGCTTTCTTATTCTTGTCATTATGTGTAGGAGGGTGGGACATAGTACAGCAATTTAAATGCTCCCTAGAATTACTGGTCTGCACCATTTAATAACCCAGAACAAATGCAATCGTTTGTTGGTACCATTACTTCTTGTAGCACTCTGCAGTCAGTTCTCCTCCATTAAAGTATAGCTCAGGATGTATTTTTTTTTAAATGGAACTCTATCCTGAAGAGAACAACTAAATTTCAATTTTTCAGCCTCTTTCTGCTGCATTCTGTAAACAAGCTTCCACGAGTGAAAGCTCCATTCCAGGAAAAGCCTCAACCAAAGAGGGAAGCATTGCTCGCCATACATTAATCTTCCCTGTGCTACAGCATTAATACATGTCAAGGCTGCCAAGTGCACAGTGGTTAAGTGCCTGTCATGCTGTCTAAAGGAAGCATGAGATTGCACCTAGTATAGCTACAGTTTGGGCTACAGTTACATTTTACTGTTCAAGAGATCAAGGCATAGTGTGTGGCATGTTGCAGAGTCTTTTGAATTCCAAAACATTTGAGGGGATCTTGTCACTAGACACTAGCTACTGTACATAGAATTATCACACAACTAGACTTGCATTTCTTTGTACTGGAAAATCTGTGTGTGAAAGTCAAGAATTTAAATTTTCTAAAGGGATTATTTGAAATACATGGATTTTTTTTTAACAAAACTTACCCCTCTGCCCAATACCAAATTATTACATATCCAGTAAGACACAGGTATGTCAGACTTCTTCAACATACACTGCAGTGTATAATTTCCTACCTGTAACTCTAGTTTCTCCTGGCAGTCGAGGTATTTCCTCATTTTGTTCCCAATTAGTTCCATCTTTTAGAGTCTAAAGAGAAAGAGGTACAACAGTAGAAAATGTTTTACTTGCTACTGCTTTAAGTTCCAGACAGAATAATCTTGAAGGGAATGTCAGTATGTGAAAGACCAGGCTTGTCCGCAGCAGAAATAGACATACGAAATCAATGGAGAAAAAACCACTCTCCCAAAATGCAATTATTAAATATTAAACATTGAACAGAGCTGAAACATGAGCATGTTTTAATTTCTCTCCTTCTACAGGATAATTAAGTTGCATTAAAATGGAATTAAATTTATATACCACGAGTTCTAGAAAAGTTTTGTATATTCCATTTTCCTGGAAAAACGTTTGTTCAGTTTAGAAAAGCAAATCAAATTAAATCATTAGAGCAATACATTCACAGCCACCACATCATTTACTTATTTGTGATTTTAGCATGTTTAGTACTTTTTAAAAAAGGACTAAAAAAGTTAATCTTGGTTTTTAAGAACTGTTTTAAAAATATTTAAACCTTCAGCATCTGCTCTGGCACACAGGTGGCATTTTACTTTGCCTCACAGCAGCCCAAAGGATAAGTTATTCTTTTAGCTGGCTTTAAGGTGAATATTCCCCCTACACTGGGCCAGCCACACAACTAGATAAAACTCAGCTGCAGTATATAACTTTTCTCTAGCCTAGCTTTGCCAAAATTGCAACAAAGCTACAGAAAATTTTAATGCAGAAAACAAGAATAACAACAAATATTAAAACTGATTTCATGATATGATTATTTCTCTCAAGCACATTGAAACATATGTTTTACTGTATTTGAATTTTTGCAATAAAATTAAATGTTCACAATCAAGAAAAGTACCATCCAAAAATACCCAGTTTTGGATGCAAATTTGAAAGGTGATGATCTCTGTAACATTCAATTTAAAAACATGAAAAATATGTTACACTCACCCGTTTAATTGAGGAGTTCTCCAAAGAGTTTGAATTATATTTAGGTGTTGATGACGAAGCCATAATGGGTATCTAATGAGAAAGCACAAATTGAAGACTTAAAACTTCCACTTGGACTACATAATGGAAAGGTTTAGACACCGAAAGGCTGCAAGTACACACCAAAAGCTTGCAAGAATATTCTGCAAGATGGCATGAATTAAAAAAATATTACATGACTGTAGTTCAGGCTGTGGTTCTTGCACAGAATAATGTGACTCCTGTTATAATTTATAATTCAGTTTGAATACTATTGCTAGGACAACAGAAATACTGCGTTTGTTTTAAGTGACAAGATATACATACTAGGAAACTCGGCCTACTTGGAGCATTTATATTAAAAATGTTCAATAGGGAAAACAGGAACAAACCATACAATTATTACGTAGCTCTTGAAGTCAAGTGTTTTTTGAATAAAAAAAAAAAAAAAAAAAAAAAAAAA
>VWPW01017965.1:818303-902545 GCA_013389825.1 Crypturellus undulatus | reverse complement strand
CCGCACCGAGGCAGGGTGGCGCCGCCCGGGGCCGTGAGGAGGCGTCGGGGCGGCCCGTGGCGCAGCTGCCGCCCCGCAGAGCCACCCGAGTCGGAGTGACCCCCCCAAAACTCACCGCCTCCATCCCCGGGGCAGAGCAAACCTCCGCGGGGAGGCAGGCGGCATTTCCAGGCGCTTAGCATGTGGGGGGCTCGGAGAAACGCTGCGGGGCACATAAGGACACGTAAAACCCGTTTTGCTACTACAAACGTGTTGATGGGCGCGTGGCGGCCGCCTCACACGGCAGGACCCAGCGCTCCAGCCATCCATCTTGCTCCCACCTGCGAACGGAAAATAAACGTACCAATAATTAAAACACCTCGCCGAGCCCGTACGTGAGGGTTATTACTCTGAGATCAAAGAATAAAGAGATTTAAAGCCTGCCGCATTGTATCGCTAGAGGGCGAGGTGGCCACCTGGGCACCCTCTGCCCCCAGAGGCCCCATGTGCCATCATCCCGACGGGAAAAGGACGTTGCCGTGTAAAGAGATGTGAAATAACACGAGCGTCTTAAAGAGCTGTGAAATAACGTGTGCGTCTTCTGCGCTTGGGTGGCCAGCACTGCAAGGTGGGTCCCTAGTAGTGCGAGTGTTGTGCCAAGCATCTCCCTGCTCTCACGAATGGAGCAGCAGGTTAAAAACAAACCAAAAACCCCTGGAGAAGCACCCTGGGCCCCTCTATGAGCCCAGTGGTTTCAGTCTTGGTGTTCAGAAGATCCCACATCCCATTGCCCTGGTAGTACACGTCTCACCATAGCAATGCACCAAGATTATCTCAGGGCTCATTTGGAAGGAAAATCAGCAAGCATCATTGCTATTTTTCTGTATCTCCCCTAAAAATCTTTCTTCAGTATAATTTTGCTGGTCACTTGTTTTCTATGAACAAAGTAATCAACCATCTGGAGATCTGACGCTAACAACATCTTGAGGTGAACCATGCCTTTGTTCCAGACAAGATGTACATTCAGAAGGAGTCACAAGACCATCCTTTTAAAATTAATTTTATTCATTAATTTTGGTGCCTCCTTTATTGTCAACAATTTACATCTGGAATTCCAGAAACTTTAGAAAAACAAAAACAAAAAACCCACAAGAGAATTGGACTGGTGCCTATTATGATGGAAAAAATGTTTCTGGAGTAAATAATATTTTCCTACAATAAACACAGAATTGTGTGTGTTACAGTAATAATCAGCAGAAGCAAGCAGTAAGCAAAAGGAGGTGACAAACTAGCTCACCTCCCTCATGCAGATGATCTCGCCTTCACTGCCAGTGCTCTTCTTCTGGCATCATCCTTTCAGGCACGACTAGCTAGAAAACTCATTCGTACAGTTTTGAAGCACAGCTCTGTGGCTGAAAACAGCAGCCTCGGTGCAGATGTATAGTGACTGAGTGGAGAGACTCCATTATGGCATTACCAACTGTACGCCGTTAATTAATGTATTAGGTAATGTATATGTGTATATACACACCTGTGTGTGAGTGTGCATACACACAGAGCACCCTCTTTTGTGATCATTCATTCAAGGATTCGTTCAGATCGCGTTTTCAAGTTTCATGAAGACTTTTTTTTTTGGTCCTACACATTCCTGACTCTTCCTCTCTAAGGTCATTCAGAGTATTCTCCGAAACTGCCATCTGAAATTTCTTGCCATGAGTTTTGATTTTCCAGCCTAAGTCCCTTACATTTCTCTGAAAAGACAAAGTCTAAAGCAACCTCTTGTTCATATGACCTTTAATCCCTGCATGGATTCTTCCACCTTAATCTGTCAACTGAAATACTCTCCTCCCTTGGTTTCACGACTCTGTCCTCTCCCCTTTTTTACCTTGCATTTTTAACCAATCTACCAGCACATCTTTGACATATCTTCCAACTTCCAGTAGATATTAACCAGGCTTTTGCCCTTGGATCTCTTCCTCTGTTACCTCTATGTTTTTTTTCCCAGCTAATGTGACTAACTGCTACAGTTCAAACCAGAAATTCTGTCAGAGGCTTCATAGCTATGTCACTTTGCTCCTGATTGTTTTGCTTGCTGAACTGAACTCTTCACTTGTATCTATAGTATTTTCTTAAAAATGTTTAGTGGCATTTCACCTTCAGCTGAACACAGTCACAAATGCCCTGTGCTCAGACACCTGAAGATGTGAATTGTAAGAAATACCTGCTTTGAGTCACTTGGCATATGAGTCACATGGCGACTGTGGGGATCTGCAATAACATACATTATTTAACTTTTGTGTATGGGCGGGGATCTGGGATGTTTAGGCTACCTCTGTATTTCTGAGCCTGTTCCTCATTCTTTTGTATTGTGGCATATGGTGCTTGGGTCGTAATCAGCCCAGACAGCACACAAATAGTCCAGCCCCCAATCCCTGGACCATCTGGATGAAAACTGGCTAATTGGCAACCCTAATGTCATTTTAAGCTCAGCATAGTTAAAAAGGAGTTGAATCTTCTCCCACAAGTGCTCTGCACGTTATCTATTACACTATTATCTGCCTGCATGTAATCATCTTTGACTCAGACCTTTCCCTGGTCCTATATGTTTAAACTACGTCTAAACCTATCCTTTCGGATAAAATGCCCATCTTCTCAAATTCAGTTACTGCAATAATGTCTTCTTTAGCCTTGGAAAATGTAACCTTGTCTAGCTCATACCCATTGAGAATGCTGCTACAAAGATCATTTTTCTTACTCTGTCATTTTCACCGTGTTATTCACCTCTTTTCGTCTCTCTACTAGTTCAGTCTTTTCTGTCAATGTAATCCTTACCTGCACATCTTCATTTTGAAAAGCCTCAGTAGCTGTTCTTCACCTCACCTGCCATTTCTATTCACTGCTGAGGTCTAACTGCAGCTTCCACCAGCTCATTGTTTCAGCTTTAACAACCCAGTTGTAACATTTTCAAACCACTTATTTTTGTTCATTTATAGGACCTTTATTTCTAAGGTCCTATAAATGGCCACAAAATTATCTGTTTATTTGTTTTCACAACCCTCCTTAAAACTTTATTTCATGTAATGTCAACAATGTAGTGTTGTGTTTCCTCATGCTACCTCTTGTATCTCACCAGTTCTTCCATTTCATTCTATGACTACACAGTCTTCAGGACAGGGGCTATCCTTTGTGTTGGAGTCTGATCCATAACAGGATCTGGCAGTGCTAAGGAAATGCAGATAATAAACATAAGTATGGGACTGAGATGCCAAGAAAAACCTAGGTATTGCAAGGCTAATGATAACTAAGTGCAGTTTGGGAGCATAGCTGTAGTTATCATAATACCAACTTGTGTTTCTACTATGCTAGAAAGCAGAGGGGCAAAACTAAGTGGAGATGGGGATTTTGCATGTTTAAATCAAGCCCATAGGTCAAGTTAAAGAAGATATATATCCATCTATCTAGCAACATTTTTCAGTCAGTTGTATTTGCTGATGTGAAAGATAAAATAGAAAAGACAAGTAAGTGTTAAATGTTTCATATATATTTGTAAGTATGCCTATATGTATCTCTTCATGTGTGTATTTTATTTTCCTTTTACTTTGAAAAGATAAGGTACATCAGTGATTCTCTGGCTGTTGTCACACTGTGCCACTTACACACTTTGTTTCCTGTTATTGTCCTTTCTGTTTGCTAACTTGCTGTTTATTTTTGTCTCTGCTAAATAAAGACTGCCAGATTTAATTAAGCTGTATTTAAGTCCTCTTTAACCTATTTCTATCTAGCTTTTCCCTTGATTAGCTTAATCATTTCTTTATGAAGTGGCATGTTACCAAATAAAAAGCACCTATAGCACCCTAAAAAACACCTTCCCCCGGATGCTTGATTCACAATAGCAATAAGGTGAGTTATATAAGAGGCTTCTTGTATTTCTGGATCCTGTGAATCCCAAGGGCTGGAAATAGCGATTGTATTTTGGGAACCATTTTCAGAAACATTGGCTGAATGTGCGTACTTGTTATTGTGAAATCAGGCAGAAGCTGCTTTCAGAAACCAAGAGTTTGCATGCACAGTAATGTTGTCACCACAAGCTGGCAAATGACAACTGAAGCATGTATGTAGATATGTCTTTTATATATATAAAAACACACACACATACATGCACACACACACACACACACACACATTTATATACATAAATATGGGGCTAGTAGATAGACTTCAAAAATATCTCCTGTTAGGTCATGATTCTTTGTCTTCAAAGATAGAGAAAATTAGTATCAGGCTGATTTTACATTCAGATTAAGAAATAAATATAAATATTTCTCCACGCAAATATTAGAAGCAGTTAGCATGTTTTATCTGAGAAGTAGCTGCATTTCAGAGAAAGGCAAACTCGTTCTTACAGATATCATATCTAATCTGCATAGTAAGTAAAGCTTTTAAGAGCACTGGAATGAATTTGGATGAAAGGAACAAACAAATGGAAGTTGGTAATATCCACGGAATTACCAGAACTATTAGTGGAATTAATTTTAGCGCCATCAGAACAATGCCCTAAATTAAGAGAAATAGAAGGAAATCCTCTTAAATTAAACAACACACAAAGGAATAAGCTTCCAGTCAACTGAAATGTAAAGCGACCTGTTAAATGTGTAAATATAACTCATAAAACAGAAAAATCCTTTAGACTGATACCTGTTAAGGGCTTTGCTTTTGGTCTGGGCATAGTGAAGTTCTTTGAAGGGCTGATGCTTCATTTAAATCACAACAGACTTCAGCGACAGGGGTAGCTGAGGCTGCAGCAGTGAAATGGATACAGTTAAATACATGACATAGTTAAAGTTAAAATAAACAAACACCTTGCCTCCAAACAGTGCAAAAGACTTCTGTTAGATGGGAACTTTTCCCTCCCTCCCTCCCTCCCTCTCTTCCTAGCAAGGTCCACCTATGTCCAGCACGCAGTGCACTAGCATCGGAATCACGTATAAAGCTCAGCAGTAGGAGAGGTTCTGAGCAAGGTGCTCCGACCCGGGGAGCACGACAGCGAGCGGCTCCGGAGCAGAGCGAGGCAGGCGCTGCTCAGAGTCGCCCTGTGCTGTAGCGTGGCGGCAGCGGCTGCGCGGGAGGGCAGCGTTCCCAGCAGCGCTCATTGCTCACACTGCAAGCCGAATGCACTCAGAGGACGCGGCACAGCCCCTCTCGGCCGGCATCCACCAGCAAAGAGGGGGTAGCTGTACGATTCCGACACTGACCGTCCTAGCTGAATGGTCGAGAGTCTTGAGGTCACAGGACTCCACTGAGGAGCTTACAAGAAAATTACCATTGGGAAACACCTTTCTCTTTCCTCATTAAAAACACATTTCTCTTTAGATCAGGATAAAACTTGGTTCCATGATAGCGTTCGGTGTCACATCATCAACAGAGGTGGCTGCTTATACGGGATAGGAAATCAATGAGTTGGCGAGCTGTTCGGGCACCCCTACCAACTGGAGCATTACTGATTTCCCTCTCTATGGCCCAGCTAGTTTGTTAATTCTGCTGAAATTCCCTGTGCTCTCAGGTGCTGTTGATGAACTTAAGGTTGGATTCCAGCCTTAGATTCCCAGCACGTAGCTGGGAACTGCAAACACGGTTACTGTTGCCTTTTCCAAAGCTCACGCTGGGCCGATTTTGGTTTAATTTGAATTTTCCCTGACTTATGTGTAGGGAAAATAGATTTAATTTCGTTATGCTAACACATTATTTTTTATAATAAAAAAAAATGCTACCATATTCAGTTTCCCTAAGTACAGTGGGTAATAAGAAGAAACTGTTTTTCATATGCGCACTTTCCTTTCCCATTGTTACAGAAAATTACTTTTTATCCGCAGGGTTAAAAACAACATGGCATTCATTATGTTAGCGGGATTGTGTGTGTGAAGGGTGGTTTTAGCCCATCAGCATAAGCAATTCCATTTACATGTGTTCATTCATTACTGTATGAGAGGGAGATGTGAGTTGCATGAAAGAATTAAGAAATGGATGCACTTCTTCCCTCAAACCTAGAAATGACTGAAATCTTCCAAACTTTCAGCGTGGACAAACATCACCTTCACTCTGCAGGAACATTCACTGTATCCCGGTCTAGCTGGAGCACTAAAGAGCAGAAAAAAAGGCCGTATAATGGGCAGTGTCGGGGAACTCGATACTGAGTGACATGGTGGGCCCCAAGTACGATGCTTACCCTTTTAGATGGTGCTTTAAGGCCTTAGATAATCTGCTCTGGCTGCTGCCAAGGACAATGAGGGCTTTTTTGTCAGCTCCCATGGGACCAAGAAGCGTTCCCATGGCAGTGAAAGAGCCATGCTGCTGTCGATCAGTTAGGCTGGGTCATCGCGTTACTCCAGTGAGTTGGAGAAAATCATTTTATTATGAAGGAGAATTTCTTCTGTTTATCTAATGAGTGAAACAAAACCCCTCTGAGCTCTGCAAAATCACTGAGACAAGTGGGTCTTCAAAAGCCCGGAATACCACCTCAGATGCTGATACAGGTTTTTTCAGGCAATTAGCAAAGCTTCAAACAGCCACCTAAAAGAAATAATGACTTTTATTGGAGTTAACACAGCCATTTCTTCCATGAAGCTTCTTGTGAATAATTCTTGCTGGAAAAATTGTACATGGTTTCTTTTCATTTATATTTTAATGCAATTTATTATACAACAGCGACCTCCATTCAGGGTTCAGAAGATCAGAGTACTTACAGTAATCTTCACAGCACTTTGTATCTCCAGCTACAGCTTACATTCACAGCATGAAAAGAATAAGAAGTTAATGTACCAAATCAGAAAGTCTCTGTGTGGCACTGTTAATCTCAGCGTTGAGTTATTATTTATTAGTAGCATTATGGTACTGTCTAGAGACCAGGGTCTCATTGTGTTGGGCACTGCACAAAATACACAAAGAAGATGCTTGCTCTCTAGCATAGTTCACAGTTTAAGTTTGAGGATACGAACAAGAGATACTGCAGCTATCATTACTGCTACAGCCAGAGCAAAACTCCCTACATGCTTATTGTGAATGCTGACACCAGGAATAAAATTACCTACCGACAGAGAATTAAAATGAAAACATTATTCTGGGATCAGAGCTCAAGGTGCAAGAAGATGAAAAAAGCTTCCTTGTCTGATTTCATGCAAGGCCAAGCACGATTGCAGATGGTGCCTTGCTGCACTCTTGGGTACATTAGCCAGCCATAGGAAGCTCAAGAGGTGTCAGCGCCCGAGCTCTAAAGCAGCCAATCTGGGGATGTCTGCATGCCACAACTGTGGGTAAAATGAAGAGGCAGTAACAAATCCCCAAGAGGGAGAGTGCGCCTGAAAAGAGCGCACCAGGGATAACAGCTCCACGCACGGCTTCACGCTCCAGCTTTTGGCACCACAGCTGGAATCGTAGACGTGTTCTGGTTTACACACCGCTAACCATTCCAGGATGCAACAACGTTTTGTGATACATCTAGTAAATAATGTGTGGTGCCTCTGTGTCGAATGCTGTGTTTGTTACACAAGTCACTTTTACCCAGTTTCGTCTGAAAATGAGCCTGATGCAATCACTTTGCAATTGCTTCGCTGTGCCCTCTGAACCAGCCTGGGCTGCTGGCTAATTGCCCCAAATTCAAGAGACAGTAGGGGGCTGAAGCCAATTAAGTGTCATAGAGTAGACAGCCGGGGAGAGGAAGGAGCACTTTGCAAATACTCCCAAGTTTGTGTCTTACAGCCCAGAATTCCTGTTGCCCCAGATTTACTGGCATGGCAGGCCACAGGTTTGCATCACATCATGTGGGAAAGACTATGTGAAGAAAATAAAGGAAATGCATGTGGGGAGGTAACAGAAAAGTAAGCAAGCTTAATTTAAAAACAAATAGCTACAAGTACAAATCTGTAAGTTAAAGTCAGTTCCGCTGTTGAAAGAACAACTGGTCAGTGACACATTAAGGTAGAACTGAAAAGCGAGGAGGCAGATCCCCCCTCAGAGCCTCACGTAGCTGAACAGGACAAATGCACCCTCTGAGTGGATGCAAATAGTTACAAAATCAACTTGCCCACATAAATTGTGAGACACCAACAAAACCCAGTTTTCCAGATAGGTTCAGAGTCTGCCTGGAAATGTGCTCGTGTAAAAACTCATTTCCCTTTTCAGCAGGGGATTGGGTTCTCAGTCACTCAAGCAGCAAAACTCAGCCTGTTGTAGTCAAGCATTTACAAGTATTTAGTTTAAGTTTTTCTTTAGGTACTCAGTCACTCGCTGCAGACCACAGGAACTGCTGGTTTTGGTCTGAAAGGGCCGGCTGCAGGCTGATCCGCTGTGCACGGCCTGTGCTGCGTGAGCAGCAGCAGGGGAGCACGGCGATACCGGGACCTCCTTGGGTTGCGCTGACGCAGCAAGGCGAAGGCATGGCACTAATAGTAATACTTGGCACTTTTACAATCCTCGCTGCTCAAAGGATCTTTCAAGTACGAAGTACCCCTCAAAGTATCTTTATGGAAGTGGGGGTATCTCAATTTTATGGGTAGGTAAACTGAGGCACCGGACTTGGCTTAGAACCTGTTAGGCTTTGGGTTTGCAGGCGGTCCGTCTTGCGCAGAGGGGTCCTAGAGGGTGTAAATGAAGTTCTGGCCCCAAAATCTGTCTGAAGTGCAGCCACGCTCTCTCTTTCCCTCCCTCCTTTCAGAGTCAGGCCCAGCAATGCCATATTCACACCATTCCTGCTCCAACAGCCTGACCAAAGCCAGCCTGGAGTTAGTGTGAGGTAAAACTCCTTCCTGATACCCCGAGCAGCATCAGGCCCAAGCCCCAGTGCAGGAACGTGTGTGCTGAGCCTGTATCCAGGCCATTCCCTGCTGAGCAGGAATGTGTGTTCCCTGCTGTGGACAGGCACTTCCTGCTTCCTCTGGAGATGGATCGGATCACAGATCTTGTCCCTTTTTCCTGCTCTGTTCTCACTAGGTCCTCTTTGCTGTCCTAGCAGGCTAGATCCATGTGTTGGACCATGGGCTATTGCTACATTATTCCAACCACGAACAGTCAGCCAAAAACCTTAGCAGAGCAGGGATCTGGAGGGGCAGAGCAAGGACCTGAGGGGCAGAGCAAAAGCAGCGAGACTCCACCTGCTTTGCAAGCCAGCCCAGGTAACACTTTCATAGAGTTTGTTGACAGGAATATTGGCCAAGCAGAATGAAACTTCATATTTTCATTTTGAGCCCACACCCTTCCGGAGGGCGAGGTGTGATGCGCCTCAGGAAGCGGGAAGTAAAGCCCTGAATAATGCGAAACGCTCATGCAGGAGGTAGGTGACCGGCTGGCTCGTCCCGCTCCCTGCCTACCTGCCAGGCGGCACGATCTCCCCGGGCCGGGGTGAGCCGACCAGCTCTTGAGGTTGGAAAACTGAGACACAGAGGGACTGACTCATATTCACATTCTGTCCGCAGTAGCCCACACAGAAACAACCTGCTTGTCCTCCTGATCCTCTAGAACAGAGCCCGAACTTGTGCTGGGCTTCCAAAGGAAACACAAACCACCGGCTGCAGGACGTGGCTGCCCGCTCTGCTTGACTACACTTGAAAAAAATCCTACTGGTGCCTCCCTGCCCCATTAGGTACTTAAATATCTTTAGGATTCTCATCTTTAGCCTTTTGTGCCTCATAGACCCCCACTGTTAAGTGGACATCATAATCTTCCCAACAGGGCACAAGAGAATAAACATATTTATTAAAGAATGTGGGACTTGAACATCGGGTTAATGGGAGCCACTTAGATAAATAATATAGTCAGCTAATAGGTGAAAGAGAATAATAATTTATGGGCTGAGAAGAGGAAGGGAACATGCATCCTGATCTCGGAGTTAATTCTGTTTCCACACGGCCATACAAAGCAGGGAGAGCCGACGAGGAGCAGTGTGTAAACTTGAAATCCAGCTTGTTTCTGCAGCTGGATGGACTCAAGCACAGCAGCTTGCACTAGCACAGAGAAAAGGAGATTTCACAGTTTCATAGCTCGGGGCTGATTTCCCCTCGGGGAGTGAAAACAGAGCATCTCTGCACCTCCTGCCACTGCCCCGGTCCTGCGTGTCCCAGCCACGCATCGAGCACAGCGAAACTTCACGGTGCGTAACCAAGCAGGGGCAAAACTCATACCCCATTGCGCCTTGAATGGGGATTAGCAACATCAGAACATTTAAAATGTACCATCCTTTTTGATACAAGCCCAACTTCGAGTGTACAATGGCATTTTTTTCTCCAACAAATTCTTCAAATTGCAGTAGCATAAAGCTCGATAAGGACTTCAGATAGAGCATGTACAAATCCCGGGAGCTTCTGGCTGGTTTCTGCCTCCAGCACACGTGAAAGGGCAGCCTAGAGCTCTGCTGCTCAGCAAAGGGCCCTTTGGGCTGGTGGGACAAGATGTTGCTGCAGCAGTGGGTTATTTTAACTGACACACAGCTGCGTCGCAGTACACGCCTCTGTCATGCCAGCCTCAAGAAGAAGAAACAAATATATCTGCGTGTCCTTCCTGAGCACAGGAAGGCCAAGAAACAGGGCCCCATGTTCCCACCATGCGCGTGGGCTCTCAGCTCTGCAGTGCGCTCCGCTCTGCACAGCGCCGGGGCCAGCCCTCGCCAGGCGAACAGCTGCCGCGGGCAGCACGGGGACGAGAGCCAAGTCCCAGAGCTGCCGCCTAACGGGAGATGGATTGAGATGTGTATGAAACAGCGTATTTGTTCCTAGCTGCGCCACAAAAACCATCAAGTGAGCGGGAAGGGAGCAAAGAAAATGGCTTTGATTAAATGGAGCTCTTTGGTTTGAGCTGGGCTTCTTTAATGAGATGCCTTTCCCCAGTTTTATTGAGGATTGTACTCATGAGGCCTCTTGACCAGAAGGAGTCTTAAGTTTTCAGTAACTCCTGCAGCTATCAACAAGTACTTGTGTTTTAGCTTGCCCAGGAGGGACACTTTCTGGTATTTAAAACACACCGGTCTCCTCCAGAAGCCTCTTTTTACAATTTGTTATCTGTATATCAGGGAACAGAAGTTGAAACAGGCATCAAACTGATATTATGCACCAAAACCTGAGCTTGGCCTGCGTAGCGGGTCTGGGCAGATGTGCCAGGGCCAGGCGTCCCCTGGGAGAGCAAACCGTTCGCCATAGGGTCACACGCAGCAGGCGGGGACGTGGGGCCCGTCAGCCCCAGGCCTTCCCTTGTGCTCATCCAGCGCTGGCTCTGAGTGCATCTCCATGGGCTGCTGGGCACATCCCTGCTCGGAGCTGCCCGCGCCTGAGGCGCAGGTGCCAGCTCTGCTGCCAGCCGCTCGTGCTGGCTCTTGGGCAGGTGTAAATCAGGGCTTATTCTGCCGCAGTCAGTGGAATAGTGCCTGATTTACAACATCCTACATAAGAGGAGAACTTGACCTTACACTTCAACATCGGCGCAGCTTCCTCTGTTGAAAGCTTCTTAAGCAAGACATGTAATCAATCCCAGGGAGCCGCAGAGCGGCAGTGCGCGGGCTGGAGCCGAGCTTGGGGCTGCCGAAGTCGAGGCTCAGCTTCCTGGTAAAATTGCCTGATGCAGCCTCCCCTGACATCTATTCCTGGGAGCTTGCTGGATTTTCTTTCTTTTTACATGAGTGTTTTTCTGTTTTCACATCATGCAATATGGACAGATTAATAGCATACACAAAAAGGATTTTTTTTTATGGAGAACTGCAGAGATCTTAAGTCTTCCTTACCTATGGCACTAACCTTTCAGACAGACAGGCTCTTAGTGAGCTCAGGTCTTTGGAAAGTCTGGCCTTTATGGGCATTTGGTGTTATTTTAGAACCAGAGAGGAAAAACCTTACTGGTTTGCCTCTGTTTTCATGACTGTAATTACGAGGGCAGCCTGGTGACGTAACCTGTTTGGGAAATAAATGATAGCTTTCAACAGCAAGTGCTGTCAGACACTTTGTCCCTTGTAGATATTTTAGAAATCTTAATACATTTTGCACCTCCACAGTACCAACTGCTGCTCTTATTTATGCTGTGTAAACCCCGTGCTGCACAGCTGCCTGCAGCAGAGCAGCCCCTTGTTTGCCCTGGCCGGTGCGGCACCAACGCTGGCTCATGGTGTGGGTCTCCGTACGCCTCGTGGTGTGACCTGTTAGTCCAGTAAACGCAAGGGGTGACCTGTGCGGACATATTTGGCCTTATTTAGGCTTATTATTTAGCCTTAATTCTTGAACTAGTTGGAACTATTTACCTCAGTGAGGAGGACCACAAAAGCAAGGGCAGCATTAGCCTTCTGGCATCTTCACTCTTTAAACAGAAGAGCATGGGAAGGCACAGTAGGTAGAGAACAAGGTGGTTTTGGCAGAATAAAACAACTTGTTGTGATCAATGCATTAGCTGACCCGAAGGCAGTGCTGGTACTGGAGGAGCTGCACTGCTGCGCGTGACGTTGCACCTCCGTCCCCACATGTCTGTCAGTTGTGGGTGCAACCCTCCTGCGCACTGATGCGAGGGGAAGAGCTCAGCGCTGGGGCTGGAGCCTGAGCAGGGCATTTGCCATCGGTCTTGTATGGAAGCCCCCCGCAGGGATGTGTTTCAGAGTCAGGAGTCACAAGTACGGCCAGAGACGCCAAGGTGACAAAGATCCTCAGCCCTTTTGCCCTTTAATGGTCTCTACAGGCTCTACACAACACCCCTCTGAGGTGAAATCATATTATTGCTTCCACAGAGTTATGGAGAGGTGGAAAGCTCAACCAGCTCAACAGCCAGACAAAAGACATGAAATCAGGTGTCCACACCATCTATGGGGGACAATCCCCTTTTCACAAATTCTGTGGGGAAGTACTGGCTATTGAAGATGTTCCCCCACAGTGTTTGGAACCAAAATTCCGCAGGACCAAAAGGTTGAGAGGTTCTTCGACAAAAAGAAAACATAGAATGAAAACAGAGTGTTCCTACTATGTTTATGAACGAGTGAAACATGTGCGCACTGCAGTCTTCACCAGCCTCCACAGCCAGCCGAGCTCACCCTGATCCTCAATGCAGGCCGGGAGCCTTTGCACCCCTCACTGCCGGCCGAGGTGAGCAGGCAGACTCCGTCTGTGACAGGGGCGACATCTCCTGTCCACGCAGGCACCCACAGCCCCTGCTGGGCTACCCTTCCTGGCTACCCTTCTCCCCTCACAGGGTGTTTTCTGCCATCTAGGTCTGGGCAGAAAGGCTCTAGAGATAGAGAACTTACTCCATGACAGGGACAAATTCACCACATCTCTCCCTCCAGCAGGCAGTCATCTGGGCACTGTTGTCCTAGGGGCATTTTCTCCAGTTTGCCATGGCCACAGTGCTCCTTGCAAAGATGCCCACATTGAGAGGCAACACCAGGCACCTTCACAAGTTCCCTAGAACACAGAAATTCTTTCTGGCTCTTTTAAATTCTTACCACTCCTCCCTCTCTCCCACCTCCATCCTCCTGAGGCAGAGCAGGTGGCAGCTCTCCCATCACAGATTCCAGGTTGAATGAGTTAAGCAGGTGCTCCCACAGTCCTCAGAAGTTGCTAAATGAGTGGATATGGTACCGCAAAATGATCTGAACAGCCCCTCTTCTCTTCCTCACAGAGGGCAAAGCTTTAGTTTCTATAGTATCATATCCATATATATGGATACTTGCATTTGGAAGTAAGAAGTTGTCAAAAAGTAGCTTGGAAACGTTGATTGTTACATTTCTGAACAATAATTGTCACCTATATAAACACGGTTCTATGTAGAAGCAGAGATGAATATGCTTGCGTTCATCTACAATTATGCTAGCAAAAGGACAGTGGGCCTAAGAAACCCTGTCCTAAATTCTTCCTCTAGCCCTTTTCTTCTAGAAATAGCACATACGCATTTGTACATGTTATTAGATTGACGCTGTAGCATCCTGGACAAATCAAATTATTTCAAATAGGTGCAGGTACAAAATGTCATAGCTATGAAATGAACACATAAAATATATTCAATTTTCCCCTGGCAGTTTATTATGGTATGAAGAAAAAAACATTCTGTGCTTGAAGCCGACATTATATTACAAATGTATTGCGAAGTATGACGTGACTATTAAAATATGATTACACAAAGTATGAACATTTTAAGAAGTTTACAGTACAGTGAATCTTTTATAAACAGACTCTTAAATATACATAGGACAATAGTAGCTGACCGAAAAACATCAAAAATTAACTATTAATGTTTATAGACTTTTCCCCTGAAAAAAAGTCTTACATTAAAACAGAAATTATGAAAAGCCTTAAAACCAGGAACAAATCACCTGTACACTACAAATTTACATGGCAGAGGTGTGCACACCAGGACTACCCTCCGCTGGGGGATGCAGGTGCCGGGAGGCCTCGGCAGTGCCCGAGCGGTGTTTCCACCTTGGGGTGCCCCCTTCCCTGCAGCGCACGGCCCCGGCGGCTGCAGTGCACGCACACACACGCACACACACGCACACACGTGGCAGGAGCTGTAATGACAGGAGCGGATCCCACTGCAGGACAGTCCGCCCGACGTGCTGGAGTGCGTGGGGACCAGAACTTGCCTGCGGTCCCGCAAACAGGGCTCTGCACAGACCCCCGAGCGTGACAGCCCTGGCAGGACCCACCAACCACAGCAGTTTGCAAGACTGAGGCTGTGAGGCGAAAAATCAGCGGTTTCTTTTTGAACATATTTTTAATGCAACTCCTCAGTTTTTCCTCTTGATATGGGACAATAGAAGGACATGTCTGATTTCTGCTTAGTCTGGTTGCAACGACACCTCTAGCTCATGTGTTAAGTTATGTCAAAAACATAAGTATTTTATGCTGTAATACACAGTATTACTGAAACTAACAATATTATTTGCATATTTATAACAAGGTATAATGAAATCCCTATAATAAAACCAAAAGTTATGCTATAGATTTATTTACAAACAGTCCAGCAAAGAAGTATAAATACTTCCATATTTAAGTCTTAGGAAAACATAATTTACAAAATATTCAAATATATACAGTCATCTGAAAAACTGCCAATATTAAACTTTGATGCAGGCAAAGAATTGGCTGAGTCCATTCATTCTGTATTGAAAGAAGTGGCTGATTTCATGGGTTGTCTCTCCTTTCTAAAAGTCAAACTTGTGTTATTTACAACGAGACCCCTTCTCTCCGCTAAACGTGTCCGGAGCTCTGAGCGTGCTGTCCCAAAATGTCGTCTATCATCGTCAAATTGTTCAACCACTCCTCGTCGTTGCTGCTGCTGCTCTTCATGAGGGAGTCGAGGAAGTCGGCGTCACTGCAGCTGCCGGGCACGACGGAACCGCCGTGCTGGGGCGCGAAGTCATAGGGCGGCAGCTCGGCGGCGGCGCTGCCCATGCGGCTGAACGGCTCGGGCGGCTGCCCCGCGGGAGGGTAGCTCGGCGGGCCGAGACCCGGCGCGGGATTGAGCTGGTTGAAACCGGACACTGCTTGTGGCACGGATTTCATAACGTTCATTGCTGGCAACGGTCCTCTGGTTAAATTATGTCTCAAGTTCTGATTACTCATTGAGCTCAAGCCCTGGCCAGACTGCGCCATGCTCAGTTTCTGCATCTGTCTGACCTGGACGCTGGGAGCAATCTGATTAGGTGGCACTACAGCCTGCTGGGAAAACTGTTGACCTGATGCATTCGGTCTCACGTTCTGTTTAGAGAAGACAGCACTACTGGAGAACTGCTGCATGTTGGCATCCATTTGGCTCTGACTTGGCATCCTCGGCACTGCAGTTGGTGTCCACATCTGGGCAGATGAATTGGGGTAGACGTTGGGGATTCTTGGCATGCTCGGCTGTCTCAAGTGCTGCTGAGTGGCGGAGTGGTTTGCTAGGGAAGCTGAGTTAAAGCCTGTCATGGCCATTCCCGGCCGTGCAGCGGAGTGGCTGTGTGCTGTTTGGCATCCGGAGTTCATGCCCAGCGAGTTCTGGCTTGGCCGCAGAGGGATGTTAAAGTCAGAATTAGGCGGGAAAATGCCCTGCTGTTTGCCGGAGTTGTGTGGAATCATCACCATGGTCCCGCTGCTCTGGCTGGCTGCGGCGGGGGCGATGGCCGGGCCCAGGGTGCTCTGGAGCAGCGCTGGGCTGGGGGGCAGCATGCGGTGGTTGGCAGGAGGAGCGGGCATCGTCTGGCTGCACTCGCTGGGCAGGGGCTGCTGCACGGCTGCACAGAGACATGCGTTAGCTACGGTGCAAGCGTTCACTCTGCACACGCAACAGCTCCTTCATGGGCTGCTCTTCCTTACTCAGCCCCCTTGCTACACAGGCCTCTCCTCTGTGTGCTTTGTAGCACAGAGAGTGATAAGGAAATAGATGAATCTCACATTATGTGATAAAATGTGGGATGCTTTATTTCAGGGCAGAGAATCATTAAGAGCCCTGTACTTAATCAGGCCCTAGACCCTGGCTCCTTGAGGCTTTTAATAACACACCAGGTATGTTCTTACCTTGAAACTGGTTCATCTGCTGAGCCACAAACAAACTCCTCTGCTCAGATGTTACTCCCAGCATGTTTTGTCTCTGCTTTTCCTGGAAAACAAGAGGAGTAATAGTCAAGTTGCAGCCTCTCGATAAACAAGAATAGCAGCAGACACTTGAAGCACAGTCACTGTCAGCACTAACAGCCTCTCCAGCGCCCATACACGTGTACACACCCCTTTGCAGAGCCTCAGCCCAGGTATGAACAGCATCTGTGGCAGCATTTCAGGGACCCACAAGGGAGGATCAGGGTGCTGTGGTGGCTGCTACTCCGTCTGGAGGATGGCTCTGCTCCTGTGGATCACCTGTAGTGCCACGGGCCCCTTAAAATCAAAGCACAGCACTGCTGGCGTTCTCCAAACAATGGTGGATCTCCTGGTTCTTATTTTCCACTACTTAACCCCAGAACCTGCCCACTGCTCTCTCCTCATTACTGTGGGCAGCATGTGTGACTGGGGCAACTCTCTGTGTACAGAGCAAGCTGAGGCCTGGCCAAAATGCCACCGTGTCAGAGCAGCCTGAGCAGCTCCAAGAGGGCTGGTGACAAAGGGGCAGAGCTGCTCTGGAAGGGAGTTTCATCGAAGGGCAGGACAGCGCTCGGTGAGGAGGTTCCCTGGGCTCTTGCTCATCTCCCCTCGCCTGTGGGTGGGCAGAGCAGCACTCGGCCACAGCCTCCATCGGGTATGAGAGACCGGACTAACCACGGCCTGGGCTGACTCAGACCAGCAACTCCCGGGTCCCTCCTTAGCGTTTGCTGACTGCTCATTTCCCCATTCCGGTCAGTCCCGTCCTTGCCCGCCGGGCAGGCAGCGCGGGAGCCGCGGGGAGCTCGGCCCCCCGTACCTGCATCAGCTGGCGCTTTATTATTTGCTGCTTCAGTAGATGGTTCCTCATCGTGTAGCCGTTCACTGTGGCTGATGCCGGCACAGAGCCTCCGCTTGGGATGGAGCCCGGCTCCTGAAGTCTGGCAACGATTCCAGGATTTTGATCCTGCCAAGAAAGATGAAGAAAGAAAATTAATCTCATCAAGGAGATAACAACAGAAGCCTTTATCCTCTCTGCTGATGCTCTCTCTCCAGTCTTCGGCTGTCCCATGCCAAAACACCCTGCGGATTCGTCCTGGCCCCTGTGCCATGGAGAGGACAGCAAGGGGCACGGGACTGCTCAGACTTTGGAGGATCAGCACAAGAAGAAAAGAGAGATGTAAAAGGTTAATCCAAAATTCTCCGTGACTGGCCCAAGGCTACGGGACTGATTCACTGCGATTAATGGAGTCACATGGCTGCCTGGCTGGCAGAAGGATGTGAGTAAAGCGTCACGTTTCCTACCAGCTCCCCAACTGTTACACTGGAAGACATAAGAAAAGTTGCAGCAGGGCAGGATTTGGCTATTGGGCATAAAGAAGAAGTGTACAGTAAAAGCAAAAAGCCATTAGAGGCAAAAGAGGAGAAGAGGAGGAGTCAGGCCAGAGACCTGGGCTGAAATGGGAAACTTCTGGGTTCCCTGATCTGACAAACAAGGAGAGAGCTGGCTGTGAAAGGAGAGGGGAGCAGCAAAAATGCAGGGCCAGATCATGGCCTAGCATAAATCAGTGACCAAATGGCCTTGATTCCTGGCTAGTGAAAACCAGCATCCCTCTAAGGGGCCAGTAAAAGATCAGTGTGGATTTTCATTAGCTGAGGACTTGCCTCAAAAGAAACAAAGTTGTAGGGAGGAGAGAGAGAAAACAAACAAACAAACAAAAAGTACCCACAGAAATGCCATGAAGACACAACCCAAATGGAAAAAAAAATTAAAAAATACACTGAAGTCAAAACACCTTAAGAACTGGTGAGTAATCAGGGAAATGCAAGAGAAAAACAAGAAAAGAAGTCAAGGCCTCAATGAGGACAAGGAGAGAAGGGATCCTGTAAGTGCCATAGTCATGCACAGCACCACCAGAGTATTCCCCTCTCTCCATCTTCACATCCAGCCTCTACATTATTTATGATGTTTTGTTATTATTGGCAGCGAGAAGTATGTATGTTATAGCCAGCATGCCTCACTAGGCCGCGCTTCCTTTGTTTGCGCAATGGAAGCCACATCCTTTGTTTGCGAATCAATGTTATCGGGAGATAAGCAAAATGAGAATGGTTGTCGCCTTTTGACATCTGACAATTAGGACCATGCTCGGATGGAGCAAACAGGATACGAGCCACGTTTTGGAGTGGCCAGAAGAAAGCACTGGAAGGCATTTATCAAAAGGCAGCCCTCACGGGCCAGGGGCTCCTTTCCACAACAGCTTCATCATGAGGAATCACCCAACTCCTTCCAAGATATTCTTTATAAGAGCGATTACCAAGAAGGTCACTGAAATTACTCATTTTTATGGTGCCTCCCTTTGTTGCAGCACTTGGGTCTATTATGCAAAAGCACAATTGATGAAATGTAAATGCCTGCTGGATAATTTACTAAAAGACACAAACCTGCAGCTCATCACTGCTCTCATTATCATTCCTATTCATGGACAGTCTCATAAGACCAGGCTTTATTGCCGGTGCTTTGCTTACAATTCTGCTGGACACCTCTCCTCCTCCCCCTTCCCTCCTTCCCATTTTATGCCCTCTCTCCTACCAAAAAAAGGCAGAGGGGAGGAAAAGGCAAATATGATTTACTACCGATGTAAATATGAAAGTTCACGTAACGCTGGCATCCTGCTTTCATGTCAGAGAGTATTCTGCAGCCATAGTTAAGCTTTGAATAATGCAGATTGCCTCTAGGGGAATACTTGAAAGTGCAGGGATTCGGTTTGTGTACTCTACACATGAAAGACACTGCAATGTTCATACCACCCAAATCCCTGCCATCTATCCAATTTCCTCCCAACTTGTCTTGTTGCGTGCAGAGGGGCTGTGCTTACTGAAGCAAATGAGTTTAGTGCAAGGACAATCATTCTGATGTCTAGCTCAGGGCTATTGCATTAACAAGTCATAACATTAAAGTCTCTTTTCCTAATCATGTCCACCTCATTCTCATTTCTCCTAAGCATTACCAAGAAAATAATGTTGATTTTTCCATATTATTAATGGTAAAAGCAGTGTAAATCACATTACTAATTGCAGCTCTTGTGCTGTGGCAGTACAACGGCTTAATTATATGGGGTTTTCTGCAGGCACCCTATAGCAATAATGACAATCAGCAAAGTTCATTTGCAAATAGGCATATTGGGTTGCTGAGTTTTTGAGAGCAAAGTTGTATAACACTTAATTAGCCAGTAAAGAAACAATCTATAGATATAATTTTTGCTTTTGGGGAAATTAGGACAAAATAGCATAGACAAGAAGACAAGGAATGAATGCAGTATCTTTCCTTTTACAGTTCATATTTAGGTTAAGCCAAAAAAAAAAGAAAGAAAAAAAAAAGAAAAAGAAAAAAGGAAAGGAAAAAGTTCTCTCTTTTCACCACTAGTGGGAACTACTGTATTCCCTTACAGTAAAAAATAGCCATGTAAACATCATGACTAAGAATAGTTCTCATGTAGTCTAAAGGACGCTGCTATCCGTACCAAAGGTTAATGAACTTTAAACATTTTTCCTTTTCATCACTTCTCCAGAAAAATCATTTTCCTTCCCATACTAAGGCCAAACCAAACAAGGACGAGTTCCCAACTTGTCTATAGCTTGGACGAGCCCGCATTGAAATTCAGGAAGGCGGCAGCATCCAAGTCAGGGAGCATGCAGGGGCTCTGCACCCCAAAGTCTTGGGGACCTCTGCTTGCTGCAGGGCACACATGCCCAGGGGACTCCTTTCCACCAGCTTTTAAAGATACTCGTTTGCATGCACGTATCTCTCATTTCTTGTTCTTTTCTGTCTCTGTAGCCCACAGCAGAGCACACAGGGCTGGCTGGGGCCCGGGGGTGTGTGTGTTGCTAGGCCAAGTGCTGCCCGGCACTCGGGCTCCGGCAGCATTCCCAGCGCTTTCCAGTTTGGCAGCGTCTCCGTGAAGTGGCTTTGCTGGCGGCAGCGCTGGTTCGATCTGGTGTCTTACGGCCTCCTCGAGGAGGCGGGAGCTAAGGCTGAGCCCGGAGGCTCACAGCAGTGCGTGTTTGTGCCCCTGCCCAGCCGCTGCGGCGGGGCGGGAGCCAGCACGCAAGTGCAGCCGGCCCTTGCCGAGAGCCGAGTGCGTGCGACGCATTGGGACTCCGCCAAAGACGTCTGCAAGTTACTGCGGCCGACTGCGGCAAGAGGGGTCTCATCCGGGCACACACTCGGCCCCAAGCAGGTGAACAGTGCTACCGGGAGCCACTGCATGCAGCTGTGCACCCGCAACCTCTAAAAATGCATTGAGGATCCACAACCAACGCAGCCTCATGAGCCTTTTACATGAGAGACACAAGTGCAGTAAACAAGCACGGAGATGAATGTCCCGGGGCAGCGTCGTTGATAAACTCCAGTCCAGTCCAGTCCCCCGTTATATATCCAGTAATCACTTTGTGGCTTCGCTTAAGTGAGAATGAAGAAATTTATGGCCCCTAATACCTCTGAATCCTCATTAACAAACAGTCCAAAAAGAATTTAAAAGCAAGACTTCACGAGGATCAGAGTTAGAGCTTTAATCACTCTTTGGCAAATATGTAAAAATCCCTCTAATCTTTAATAAAGAGCAGTCATTGTTTTTTAGGGCTATGTGAAAACACTAAACTCATTTATCATTATTAAACTTTCCCATCTGCTCTTACAGTGTAACTCTGAAGAATATCACATAAAGAAATGTACATGTTAAATTGTATTGACTTAAGCCCAGAGCTATTGGTGATCTACAATTTATTTCAGTGAGGGCACGAAGGGGACTGCAGGCTGCTAGACAGTCTCATTTGTCCACTGTTGAAAAGACAGTTATCTGCACCAAAATGGCTCTTGGAAAGGCACATTTGCTTTATAAGAAATAAGCTGCCAGGTGAGACCATTCAGCATTATGTTACAGACCCAGACAATAAAACTAAGCCATGAATTTCAATAGTTAACAGATGGACTAATTAGAGACTGAATTCTTTGTGGTTCTACCAGATAACCAGGTCACAGCAAGGTTACTGGGAGAGAGCCACTCAGCTCTGCACATTTCAGCAGATATTTGCAGAGTAGGTGAAAAACTCTACTTCCTAAATGAAAGCATTACAGCCGTGGAAGAGCGGAAATGCATCTAATTAAAAATGCATACAGTAGCTGCATTTAAAAAGTTTCTTCCATTTCAAAAGGCATTATGGATTTGACAAATACTCCCTCCGCTTCATATGGAGAATCCAGATGAAGCCAGTCATTACGTATCTTAAAACAGAGGAATTACAGAAATATGCCACACCACCACAGAAGAAAAGGCAAAGCCAAAGGATGGCACCATGTAGAAAATACGAGGAGGGAACAGGCTGGTTTTAGCCACTGGATTTTTCGGAAGCAGAGACAGCTAATCCTGAAGTGTTTGACAAGGCATCACCGAGCAAGATGGAGAGGAAACGCTCGTGGTTTGTGGCTGCCCAGCCCGTGCGCCCTGTGACTCTGCAGGGGGCTGCTGCGTTTGGGTGGCCCTTAGCTCTGAAGCCCATGACCAAGGTTCCTAGGCACAACCACACTGGAAATACTATGGGCTAAACAGCATAAACACTAGTGCCATTGCAGCGGGCACACGTAGGGAATCACAGTTTGTAGGGGATTTGGACCCATAAGGAAGCCACCTGTGGCCTCCCTGTATTTAGCACCTCGTGTGGCTCCATAGCAGATCTGGATGCCACTTTACAACAGGGATCACTGCCTCCGCTGTGGTAGTGCATGCAGGGAATAAAATCCTGCACGTCTGGCCAAGGTACTCAAACAAAGCCAACCAAACCCAGGTTCATGAAAGACCATGGCACCCGAGCCACAAGCGGGATGTCTGCAGCATGCCGTGATCACTGGAGCTCAGCCGTTACGTATCTTCCTCGCCTTTAGCAAAACTCTCCATTTGTTCTTTTGGAAGATTTCTTCCTTTCTCTTGTTTCTGCTGTGCTCACACTTCAGAGATGCTCTTCAAGATAAAATTGATCCTTTTGGTTCAAAACTGCAGCAGAGCATTTTGTTGTTTGCTTATTTCTTTTAACACAACATATGAACATTGATAAAACAAACTGTGCAGCTCAGTGGATCTTTTTCTTGCCCATCTTTCACCCATTTACTTGATATATAACCGTGTGAAACACTACCAGACTCAGGTTTCTAAGCTTATCTTGGGGGCTGTCAGTCAGGAAAGGGCTTTGTTTGAAGGCTGTAAGTGATCCATGGCTATACAGTTTTGTTTAAAAAAAAAAAAGTTCTTTTAAGTTTTGCTTTCTCTCTTCATACAGCATGGGTATAAACAGCTTCCCTCAAAGGCAGTTCCTTGGTAAAAGCAATGACAAGTTCACTGCACCTTGACAACAATCCTATCAGGAACTCCTCCAGTTCAGCAAAACAACTGAAATACTAATTTCCCTATAGTTGCTGTACTATATTCCCAATATATTGCACATTGTTCAAAACAAGACCCCGTCAAACTACACAAAGTGCTTTTAATGCGCATAGGAAGCTCATTTCGGAGCAGTGAGGAACCTGAGGCAACACCCGGCTGCAGGAGAGCAGGGATATCCCCAGCTGGGGGGTCGGGGACATGTTCAGGTCTCCAGCAGCACCAACCCTCTGTCTTCCCCTAGGTCACGGTTGGCCCTGCTGGGCCACCTGTGAGCACAGCCCTGGGGAACATCTCTGCTCCACCACCATGCGTGGACAGGGACCCAGCCAGGCAGCCTGAAGAACATACAAGGCTCTCCCCAACCCTAACTGTCGCAGAACTCAAAGACCATGACTCAAAGCCATCCTGACCGCTCTCGGCAGGACCATTTGTTAAAATAAAATGTATCAGTTTTTCTTCTTATGTGTATAGATCTGCAGATGTAGAGTTGGTATTGGGTGAAAGACTATATTCCATATAGTCAAGATCCAAATTGAATCCTCTGCAAAGAACAAAATATTTATATTTGGTTTGTACAGCTGTCATGATTCTCCAACCCTTGACACCGCCCTCTCGTTCTCATGGAGGGCAGCTTGCCTATAAATTTAATGAGATAATCTAAAACTGCATTTATCTCACCAGTTTCAGCTCATAGTCCTTCTCCCTGTCTCTACAAGGTTGCACTAGCTGCGATGACAAACTACAACATCTCACATCTATAAAGTAGTTTGACTCAAGTAATCCTTGTGTTATATCAAGGCACACTCTCTAACAGAAGTGTCAATGAGATTCAGAAGGAGACAGGTTAGCTCAGCATCCAAGAGAAGCTGCTGGGAAGATCTGCCCTACCTGGATGCTGAATTTGTGGATCATAAAGAGAGAGAAGAAAAAATTTGATCAGAAAATAGTGAAGATTTCCTCCTAACAAAGTGAAAGTCAGCAAATTTGCAGATAATGAGATTTGCTGAACTGCAGCAAAGTGGGCTGGATCACAGGAGCCTGTGACCAAGGAGCCAGGACCAAGGGATTTTTTAAAGTTAATGTTTCCATGAAATTCTTTTTCCTCTTTATGCAAAGGTTCAATTTGCAGAGGCAGATGCCCAAGCCTGGTTAACTTGCAATAGGAGTTGGCTGCCTAAGTGATTCTGAGAGCCTTTCTGCACGAAAACCTGATCACATGCAAACCCTGCACGTATGTACTCCCGATCTCACGTAAGGGCACAAACAAAGCTCACGCCGGCACCAAGTATCACATCACTTTTTCAGTCTCACCCTTCTCACGGGGTTACTCTTTCCTGACAGATGCAACTACCCAAACACCTAAAATGGCTGTATCACATCATCTACCCACCCAGGTGCTCTAAATTGCCACAACTTACAAAACAAAATCTAGTGAGAAATAGTAAGCTAAAATAAGGGACAGAAAGTAAGCTGTGATCAGGTAGTTCTCATGATTAAGTTTTTAAAACCAAGATACTGACATGTTAAAAAAAGAAAAATACATTAAGCTGACCTTGAGTATGGGGGACAAGGAGGGATTCCATTATTTTTTTAATGGAAATTATTATTAAAACATCTGAAGCTGAACTGCAGTAACCAAGTCAGTTCAATCTCCCCTTAAAAATTCCTTTTCTCCCCTTCCATTCAGATTGTATTTACAAACTGTAGATGTCTCATTTTTTTCTTGTGTCATTTCATTATTACAGAGTTGAGATCACTAGCCATCTGCAGCTTCATTTCATCAAGCTCTGATTTGTCCTTGGAGCAAGGTCATCCGGGACAAGAACATAAAATGCTGCTTTCCTCAACTGACAGTTCTTTATGCCTTCCTGTAAATATTCCTCACTAATTTTAAATCATTTTACCACTTCATACTCCCCCCTTACACTCACTGAAAAGGCTGGTGTACAAGCACATTAATAACGATCTTGTCATTTAACTGCAGCATGACATATTAGAAGCAATTAATGGTGTTTATTTGCTGATAACGTAGGCATTTCAAACTCCAGCTCAAGAATCCCTGGTAGCTTCATGTGACTTTTGGACATTAGCTATGGGTCAGAAGTTGGGACCCCCCCATTCAGCATTAGCATACGCTTGGAGCGACTTGGTTTTCCATCGAGCAGAAAAAAAAACTGCAGTCACTGCACAAAAATTACCAGCTGCTATATACCCTATGGTGGGTGAGCGATAATAAAACATCACTAGGTGTATGAGGGTTCATTCGTTGAAATCAATAGCCCGATAAGGAGTGATTTGCAGATGCTCTGCACAAAGTTCCAGGCTAAAAACATATATAAGAAGATCATGGAATTTTTAGTCAAATCAAATTTAACTTGCCATAAACTCTGAGAGACCTTCTCCGAAGGAGAGACTGCAGCTCCGGATTGCAGGAAAGAACAAAACAACACAAATAAAAATTACGGTAAATTAATGTAGGAGCCCTCATTACTGCAGTCGCTGACGCTCCACGTGCTGGTCTCTGACCTGAGGTGCACGCCTTTCTGCACCTGGAGGGCTCGCTACCAGCTTGGGCAGCCACCTCTACTGGACACAGCCACCCTGCACACAAATTCTGGTGCTACTGTTTTCACCAGGGTGCCTTTACTAGGCCCAACAGCCCCGTGCAAAAAGGTGTGCACATCGCAGAGGTCTCATACAAGGGCAGCACTAGGTGCACAAGGCTCCCAAGACTTTCCTTGCAGGATCCAATGGACCTTTGTCTGTTTGTCGGAAGCAGGGTCAGAAAATGTGATTGTTAAAGGTGAACTCCCAAGGAGTTCCCCACTAAAGATGACCTTGAAAGTTGGGTTAGTTTCATGACTACTGCTCTTAGACACAGGCTAAAAGAGGCCTTATGGACCCCTGTGACCAGGTCCAGCTCCAGGACCATCAAACACAGCTTCTTCATGTGGTTGTGGACAAGTCACTCCATCGCTCATTTTCCTCTGAAAGAATGAAAGTTTCTCCCTGAGCAGGAGGACCAGGGTCACTTTGGCAGGGAGCTGCCTCAGAGCTTTTTTTTTTAAACATGCCTCCAGACTACGACCTCAAAGACCTGCAGTCGAAGCGCACTCAGTGCCTCCAGCCGTGGAGAGGTAGAAGGGGCTTTTTCCGGTTCACTCCACACACGAGTCTTTGCCCTGTCCTCCTCTCCACAGCTCGTCTCTGGCCCCGGGTCCGGCCGCAGCTGGTTGCATCTCAGAACAGCTCCGACCTCCACCAAGTTGTAATGGTCCCCTGGGGCCTCTGCCCTGCTGCCCAGCTCAGTGGAGCGCAGCGTGTCCTGGCCAGGCCCTGCGCTCCCGTGACTCACTCTGCATGTGCCAGCAAATGAAGCGGCTACAACAACTGCGGACAGGGCCACACCTGGAGCGTCCCCAGTGCCTGTCCGAAGAGGGCTACGTGCAGGACAAGTCAGCCCTGTTGCTTTGACTGGTAAGAAAAAGGAGATGGACTTGGCCTCAGAGAGGTAAAGGTGAGAATCCTACTATTTTCCTGCCTGATGTTATATTGGGAGATCTTTTAGTGCTACAAGAACAGCCCTGCTTCACTCCTCATCCTCTCCTGAATCTCCAGCCTCTGCCTCTTTCCTTCATCACTGAATTTCCTTCCTGTGTCAAGGCAGGAGACACTTCTGATCCATAATTTATCCAAGAAAAAAAAAATCCAAGTGCCACCAAATACAGTCTTAAGCCAACACTTCACTTAAGTTGTGTGGGATTTTGATGCCTATGCCACTTAAGAGAAGTCTAGGACACACATGCCTTTGAACATTTGCCCCACTGCTCTTTTGCTGTAAGGAGAGAGGGAAGCAAGTAGGAAAAACAAGAGGGCTGGAGTCAGTGCACGCGGGCTCCCCACGGGCGTGCGCACTCCTTCCGCGGAGACGCTGCGTGTCAACAGTTAACTTCCCTTTGTTCCCATCCAAATGATTAAGGTTAGAAGCTTGCCTAGTGACATCACCGTAGTTTAAACACGCTGGATATGGTCCAGGGAGCCAAAGTTATTGCTGACCCCATGGTTACTGATCCGCTCTGCAAGTAGCTGATGTCTGCTCTCACTTTATGAATTATTTAATGGGTTAAAGATTGGTTAGATCTTCTTTATGCAACATACAGCTATACAGTGGGCAGGAGGACATAAACATGCATTAACAAGGTTAAAGTCATATACTGTAACTACACTGTCTGTTTGCAGCTTGCAGCTTTATTGACTTAATCACGCCGGCGCTGCAGCCAACAAATCATTAAATCCATTCCATTCTTTTGCTGGTTACCAACCACAAGAAGGGAGGCAGGCAAACACGAAGGCAATCTCGAGAGGGGGCGGGGAGCGGCGGTGGGGTGCGGGGCCGCGAGAACAGCGGGAGCACTATGGAGCGCCCGCCTGGCCTGTCACCGCCAGCACAAAGACGCCAAATCTGCCTTCACGGACCAAGCGGTTTCATGGTTTAAAGCGACACACTCATTTGTTCCTGTTTTGCAATGATTATAGAAAAGGAGGAGGAGGGTGGGTGGGGGAAAGGAATTAGGAGGGACCGGCGCTGCTGTGTGTCGCGGTGCCGTGCGCTCTCCACGCGCAGCCGTGAGGAGAGCGGCGTGCGGCTCTCGTGGGCGCTAACGCGAGGGCGGTGGCGCTGAGAGCTGCGCGCCGCTGCACTCCACGGGCCCAGGCGGCCACTCCGCACTCCCTGCTCATCTGCGGCCAAGCGCGGGCACATTTACGAGTTCAACAGAAAAGCAAGCAGACGCAGAGCACTGAAACCAGCCCTGCGGTTGCCTCTGTGAGCCGCTCCGACCACCGCAAGGAGCACAAGTCCCTGCTTTCAGATCAAAGCAATAACTCCCATCCCTCCAACTTTTGGACACGCGCTTTAATTTTTGATACGGTACTTACTGCAAAGCTTTCGTGTTCATGTTTAGTGCCCCATACAGAAGCACCCCACTCGTCCACAGCGCTGAAACGCAGGTGATGCTCTGAAGTCAGCAGATGGGCCAAAATGCTTTCTAGTGGCTAATCTGAGACACTCAGGTTTGAAAATGGAGCTGTCAGCTGACTGGTTTTGAACCCACGAGATCCTTATTTGCCACTGCTGTCTTCCTTATTCCTTTCTTGATGTAAACTGTCTTCTCTAGTGCCATAAAATACAAGAGTCTTGTTCTGAGCTGGGAGAATCTCACACTCCGACACTGCTCCTCCGTGCTCCAAGCAGGCTACTGAGGAAGAATTCAGCATGAACTCTCAGACATCTTCAGAGAGCAGAGTGCCATGCTTCTTTTAGAGATGCTAGACTCATCCTATTTGTGAACCTTCTTCCACTGAGAGGATGTGAAGTAAATTCATTTTTCTGGGAATGACTCAGCTGCATGAGAAGATGATCTTGGCCCTTTTCTATTTAATATGGGCAGAAGGAGTGGCCAAAGAGCCCCCTTCACCTTCTGAACACAAGCTGGTTAGAGCTCCCTATAAGGATAACTCAGATTTTGGCATTCTGTCAGTGCAGGAATTTGGCAGATGCATTTGTACCTTGTCCTGAGACACAGCATTGCAGATGTTTTTCAGAACAGTCATTACTTGGCTTTACGGTTGTTTTCTTTAGACCCAAACAAGCCTTCTTACAGTTTGAGTTGCAACCTTGCCTGCCTTTGTTTACCAGTCTCCAGATCCCTATCACCTAGAGATGTCTACTGGCTCCATATATCACAAATAAACATCTCATTACTCCATCCAGGAGTCAACTGGCTGGGTTTCCTCTTGGAAAGAGCAATCCAAGAGGAGCCCGTCGCCCACCCTGTTGCCCATAGTACTTGGGGTGGGCACAGGCCATGGCAGTGGACACCTGTTAAGGATCCTTCTTTTCAGCCACACCACTTGAAAAACAGCATAGAAAAGAAATAATTTTCCACGGCAAAAGAAGTCAACTATTAAGGTACACCCTGGCTGCACAGTCGGGAAACAGTGGCTCCGAGCTGTCACGCGCTAGCGGGACAGGTATGTGCATGGCCCGCGGGACAGATGCCTCTTTCATGCTCATGTGTGCTCACTGGTGCAAGCCTGGTGGGATGGACCTGTAAGTGTGGAGTGCACCTTCTCGCTGACCTGGGACGCCAAGGGAAGGAGGACCCTGAGGTCCTGCCACCCCAGTCATTGGCCCACAAGCTGCTTCAAAGAGCAGCGACACTGTGTTAAGTTGTAGGAACAGCACACCCGACCAGGAGTAACACACTGATCAAGCTATTTATAATCCCTGATTCCAGGGTCTTAAAATAGCATTGCTTTTCTTTTTACATTTTTAGGCAGATTCATGCTTGTGTATTTAATGCTTGGCAATGAGCACATCCCTGCCAGGCTTGGAAATAAGAGAAAGCGCTCCCCCTCTTCCTGCCAAAAGCAGGGCTGAATTCCCCTCACCCTTTCTCCTTGGCGTATGTGATGAGGATTCCCAAGCCTATTTCCACCTATTTTTTAACCTAGGACAGATTCTTCCAAATATACAAGCAAGGCATGTGCAGCACCCACGCGCAAACACTTAAATGAAGCAGAGTGGAAGAGATGTGGAAGAGGAGGAGAGGTGGAAGGGAAGATCCCAGAATGCCGTATGTGGCCTCACATGCACTGCTTTTACAAACCGACATTGCAGTCTCTGAAAAAGATAATGTTCCCTGCTAGAAAGAAATCCCTGTTTGTTCGCATCTTATTAAAAAAAAAAAAAAAACAAAGGTCTACATACAGATGTAGTGAAGCAAACTGTGGCTGCGCTCCTGACATGAGGGCTCCCTGGCCTCAGCACAAGTTTGGCTGTTTGTTCCCTGCTCCCTGGTGCCAGGTACCTCCACTGGCATTTCTCAAACACTGGAGCACCCATGCGTTCTTTGAAAAACAATTATAAAATATTCAGAGCAAGAGCAAAATTCTTTGCACAGCCAAAGCTCTGACAGGCAGCCTGAGTGTCAAATGGCAAATTGTTAAGTGTTTTGTTTAGCTGCAGAGTTATTTATAACCTGGAACTTGTTATTAACATAGGACAAAACAGAACCTACTGTTACCCGTAATTAAAAGTAATATTATGGGTCTGCAAAAGCTCATGAATAGCCCCAGCCAGACCACCCCTCCTCTTGCAGAGGAGCCTGGCATGGGAAGAGGCCCCATCCTAATGTCCTGCAGCCAAGAGCTCCAAAGGAATCCATCCCGACACATGAAAGCAGGACTGTCCTTACCACAATCTCTGCCCTTAGCCTGCCCCTGTCAGTACTGCCCCTCTTGCCCTGGCATAAAATAGGGGTGTTTCGGGGTAAGGTCCTACAGGAGTGTGATCCCAGCTTTCCATATTAGCACCTCCTTTCTCACAGAGGGGCACGCAGAGAGGGCACATCCTGGATTTGGCCTGGAGTTGCATAACCCTCCTTGTTAAATTCAGGATTAACAGGTTATATTTTCATTTGTGAGATTCTTATCTGCCCTGAGAAAGGTTTCCGATTTCACCAGCACTAATCAGGCCGCCACAATGGATTTCCGGTCTCAGAAACGAGGCTCGAGAGCCTCTGTAGCTCGTGGAGCCGGTTTTAATTCAAATCTAACTGGCAGAGCTATTGTAGGCTGCGTGTTGAACAGATTAAAAAAAATGTCACTTATATGCCGCTCTGCCTTCCTTCTAAATCCACTCCATACAGCCACAAATCCCTCTGACCACCAAAGCCGCTGGGAGCTGCTCACCTCTCCAGGAACGGTATCCTCCATCTCCTCGGTGGCCACGAGCAATGAGCCCTGTTACAGGTTTGTGATTAAAAGAAATGCGCCAAAAACCTACACCAGTGCCCACCTCAAGCTTTGATTTCTAATGTTATAGATATCATAAAAAATAAGCATCAAATATGTCTTGCAGAAGCAGATTAGCAAACCATGACAGCCCGTGCTCCCCAACAGCACGGGACTGCACACGCCGCAGTCCTCTGTCGTTTCACTGGGGCATTTCACATTTCAATGCTCTCACCAAGACACGACACCCCAGCAGAGCAGATGCAGTTGGCCTAGGAGGAGAGTCAAGAACGAAACTGCTGATGCCATAATTATAACTGGGAGGCCAAACAGACTCTGGAGAGAGAATATCGTTGTGGACAGAGAGGGGAAAGGCCCATTGACAACTGGCTTTACCAGATGAGTAAATTAGACCTGGGTTATAGCCTTGTTCTCCCGCTGCCTCCGCCCCCGAGGACCGTGTGAGTCAGTGGATCTGGAGGAAAAATATACACTAAATTCTACAAGTGCGGGAATTAAAGAGACATCCACAGAGCTTGCCTCTGGCCCTGGATACCAGCTGCAGAACTGGGTTAGCTTGACATTGCTGCTGGAGGTGAGCGGGCGCGGGAGGCCGGCGCTGGCCGAGCCGCTCCGTAGCAAGGTCGTGCTGCGGGAGGCAGGTGAGCTGAGAGCCGCGGCGGACCCGTCGCTAGGGCGGCGAGGCAGAGCAGCGGCAGCAATTAAAAAAAGAAACAAATTTGGTTTTTTTTGCATCAAGAGCAAAAGACTGTTCTGGCTTTTGAGATACACACAGGTCTGTCAGTGTTGTCCAGCGCTTGCTGGAGACCCCAGAGAGACCTCTAACGTTCAGAAGAGCTTTTTTGGTTACAACTCAGGTCAAGAACATTTTGGTGCTGATGATCTTATATAGGCAGAAACAACATGGGATTAAACCAAATGAGCATCTCCACTGCTGGGCTGGGAGACCCACATAGATGGGTGAAATCTGCAAGGAGAAAAATCCCACATGTCCCGTAACAAGAAGCACGTTGCCTCCTGCCCGCTGGTGGCAGCCCTGCCACAGCGGTGTCCGCATGGCCCGGGTGGGAGCAGAGCTGAGGGACCCATCCCGGCAGCTCCTGGAGGAAGGGGATGGTGGCCCTTGGTGTCCCTTTTCTCCTGAGAAAAGCAGGCAGCAGCTTCTCAGCCCTCTGCTGCCTTCCCCAGCCAGGGACCAGAGTGGAGCCAGAATGAAGGAGCACCCGGCTGGCTGCCTCGCTCGGCACCAGGAATCAATTAGCGTCTGCTCATTACTGCAGTAACTGTATCTCTCTGAGCAAGATTTCATAGCGAGATAGAACAGGATGTTTGCTGCTCGTCGCCCTCCCCTCGCTCCCAGCACGAGCTACTGTTAAGAACATCCCGGCGCGCTGCAAGGCTGCGCTATCGCAGGCCGGGCGCCCCCCTGCCCGCAGGCGCCGGCAGGGCCGTGTCGCATCCCGGGCGGCTCCTGGCTGTTCCCGCTAGCCCAGGCCCAGGCCCCTGCAGATGGTCAAAGCATTTCCATGCTCTAAAGGCAAGAGATTGCTTTAATCTTGTATTTTTGCCAAATGTACCAGTTTATAATCCATGGCAGAGAGGACTCCTCCTAGCAGGTCTAAGGCGGCACTTTTCCGATATTGCTTCAGAAGATGGCAAAGGACATCACAGAGAGCGCAGAGTTTTAGCCTACGTCATATTAAAACACCTCTTTGTAGAAGATGCAATGTGAAGACACCTATGTACATCATAGCAAGTAATTTCACATATTTTATCATGAATCTTGAATGGAGAAGCACACTGAAGTCCTGAGCCCCTTTCGGGTCTCACTGCACACAGCAACTCTGATAAAAGTCCACAGTTCATTTTAAAATTAAAATTATGGACATATGTAAGCCACCTACACAGGAAAAAGTTCAGCCCCTGAATTGAGTGTGAAAAGGATTTCTCTGTTTCCCTCCTCTCTGCCAGTAGTTTTCCATAATAATAATAAATCTTATTAAATTGTCATATTTTATTTAAAAAGAAAAAAAATCAGTATCAAAAATGTTGGGGACTTAGACAAAGTCCCTAACTAGGGGATAACACTGATATATCTGGTAAAACTTTTCTCAGCTAAGGAAAGATTTACTCACATTTCAGGGCATCACACATAGGTCTATGGTGATGTTATCAGTATTTCTCTGTTCTTTTGACCTTAAGCACTCATAAGCCATTAAAAACATAATATTTTCTGATAATAGAATGCCATTCACATTTCAGGAACAGTAATTCACTTTAATGAGATAAGAACCTATACATCAAATGAATCTATCTCTGTTAGAGAAATATTTAGCACACTTTTGGGAACTGTATAATCACAAATAATCACATCAAGGGTCTAACGCTCTGTTCCTGGAGAACTCCGAACTCCCAGTTACATCGATAGGAATTTGAGATGTGCAAGGATTGCACAAGCAGATGCTAATCTGCAGCCAGCTACATAGGTAGGGACAGACTGCATTTTTGCTTTAAGCAAACAAGAACCAACAAGATCTTTAATGACAGAAAGCAGCGCAAGTTTCTAACTGCGCGTATAAAAAGGCATTAAACCCCACTGTATTCCTTAACTGAGTCATTATGCCGTAAATAAGACCTTTACAAGAAACTCAACATTGCTTACAAATTTCCCCCGTGCATTTTTTCTTTAATTCCTTCCATCCTACTCTCAACACACACACGAACCTAAGTGCGGCACGAGATCAAAACCTGCTGCTTAAATTCGGAAAGGCTCAATCCTCTCCGCTTGCTTTGGGCACCTCCGGGCAATGGATTTTGCACTTTTTCTGAGTCAAATAACCCTTGAAGCCCAAAGCCGAGCACTCCCGCACACTGGCCCCCGGCCTGGCCAAGGACGAGAAATGCAGCAGGAATAGCCTAATTCCAGCTCTAAATGAGCTCAGCAGGGAAGCTAAACAGCCAAGTCAATTGCCAGAATCTGCACTTTTCAACCTCGTTCTGCTCCTTTGATCAGGATGAATTTTGAGCTGCAGCGATTAATGGACTAATAGAGGAAGTCACAGGACATCTCTTGGGAGAAGAGGGGGAAAGAAAAAAGTATCTCAGCCTTGTTTTGCATCTATCCTGCTAAACAGTGTCTTTCCATACAGAAAACTAAAATGCTACTGCAGAAAACATGCTGATTCAGCTGAAAAAGCAGAGGTGTAGAAAATAAAAAAATAATGGATGTAAGCTCCTCCATTCATTCTTTAAGCACCCTCTTTGATGAAATTGTAAAAGAAAACAGACTATCCAAATACAAGTGCCTCGTTAAACCACCCTGCAACCCAGCAGAGTAGCAGCGTATACTTGGTAATGCCAGAGAGCAAGGGAAATATTAAACACATTTATTACGCACAGAGAAGCTTCCCCAAAGCCTACAGTCCTTAAGTACTCTTAGAAAGTGATTTGTTTACGGCAGGGGCACTTCTCTCGGCCCAAGACTGTATGTCCTAATCTTTTGGGGAGGGGAAGAAGTGCATTAATATTATTAGGCTGCAGCTGTTAAAGAAAAAAAGTTTGGAAAAAAAGACTTTGTTAAGATTTTTTTTTTTTTGGCTCATTTGTTTTTGTCACTGCTGTGCCCAAGAGAGGAGGCGGCTGCTTTTTTGTTTGCAAGGGGCAGTTTTTGCCTCTGCCGTCCACCACTGCACAAACCAAACCCCTGAGGACTGCAAATAATCAGTGGTGATTAAAATAAAACTCATTCAAAGTTTGGATTATTTACAAAATGCAGCCAGGAAAACACCCAGGGAAAAAAAAAAAAAAACAATGAAGCCAAAAATCACTGAAATGTGAACTACAGTTACGACACAAACAGTGCATGAACGCTTCCAACTCTTCCTTTTATCTTTTTTTTTCCTTTTTAAAATGTTTTTAATTTTTTTTTGTAGATCTAATATGCCATTGCCAGCAATTACTCTGCCCTTTGCTGCTTCGTTTCCCTCCATCTCGGTCTTTCTTGAGCACACAAAGACATACATATGTGATTCACTTGGCTCTGCCAAACAATCCCTCAGCAGTCCTGGAATGACCTCCTGCTGTGTAAATTTAGGTGTGCGCCTTTGAATCTTTACAAGATCAAGCCTTTAATGAAATGCCTTAGAATATCTTCATACTATTTTACCCACATTGCAAGGCTTCCCCTCCTTATTTGGGTCTCTCTGCATTTCCATAACGGGGAAAAAAATAGCTCATCACAGCTTGCCCATATCCTGCATTCAGATCTGCATCTGTCTGACACTGATTTAAGGTATTTCATTTTCATTACTCTGAGAAATGTTAAACCATTACGCTGGTCATACGGAGAATATTATTTATACTGAAGTAATACATTTCGTACCTTCTTTCAAAATGCCCATAAGCACAGGGTTAAATTGTAAAATAGAATGACTTTGTTAACAGTCAGTAGAGATTTTAAGAATTACATCCTGATATGATAATATTTCTCCTTAAATATGCTATGAAAAATTTAACCTAAAAAAGTCTGTGTAATAGAGTGATTAGCCTTCAAAGCACCAAGAGGAGCTGCTCCATTCTGGCTATGAGTTTCTATCAATTATTAGTGTTGTCTGCTTGAAACAGTCCGAAGTGCTTAGACAGAAATATTGCAAAGCCAAGCCCAGCAGACTGACAGGCTTCTTAAATGGACGGTGTTTCTGAGGACGGCTCATAATAGTGTTTGGTTTTGAAGCCTTAATGTTAACAGCTTTGATGGGACTGCTTCTAATTTGTATTTAAGACCCATTACCTCTTCCTCTAAGCAATCTTCCAGAAAAATCATTTGTTCTAGGGGGATATTTGCCACACAGAGCAGATCTGTAATGGCCGTTAATTCACACCATTTTGCGCTCCTGTATTAATCAGCAAACTGTGAATCATCCCAGTGTTTCCCGGCTCACAGATGTACGAGAGCAGCAGCGAGGCCAGTTCGGTTTCTCTCTCCATTCAGACACGGGGACAATATCAGTTCCTGTTTACAGCCACTTCTTTGTTTTCCCCCACCCACACACTGAAATTTCTCCAAAATGCCCAGAGAAAAAGAGACTGAGTTCATTTTACCAGGAAAGTTATTTCTAGGTATTGCATCTGAGACAAAACATGTTTGTACTTTTATTTTGCATGCTGCATTTGCTGCAGGGAGGAGCTGGAAGAGCTCCCCACTCCTCCGATCTGCTGCCCGGCGCCACTCACATGATTTAACAGAATCTCAGGCCCTGATTTATTTATTTTCTTGCTTTTTAGTCCATTCTTTAAATTAGTCTTTGGTTCCACAGGCATTTCTGCCTTGCAAAATACATATGCAATTTGAGACCACTACAAGACAATCCTGGGAGGAAGTCCCGAAATTCAAGGGGACAAATCATGCTGCTGAAAATATCATGGCAAAAATATTAAAACTAATTATTAATTCAGGCATCACATTTGAGATAGCAAGAAGGGCACAGCTTTAAGGAAGTGAGCATGCGTTTTGTGAAAACCAGGCTGCTTTTAGCTCAAAACGGGCTCCCAAAACTGCCATTACAAAAAAAATATCCAGCAAGTACACAGAAAACAGGCGCATCTTCCACAAATGTGGCCAAACCTGGAACTAAGATGTCCCCATATTAATGGGAATTCACAGCACAGAGGAAACAAGAGTAGGGTCAGAGAAAGCATTACCTTGTTGCTATTCATCAGCTTGCTATATTATGAATGTACCTTTTCTATATAAGAATTATGGATGCTCTTGCAAGTGAGGATGCAAGTAGTCTGTCTTACTCATTACTAACCACTATTCATGTTCTTATTTTTCAGCACGATACACACAAGGATGGTGCATTCAGGAGCTTCACTATGATGCCCACCAGTCACAGTGAAAAGGCCCCATGTCTTTTCCTTTTAAGACTGTAATTTCCAGGTCATTTAAAACTTAATTGCATTTAATGCAATAGTCAAGAAAAAAGTAAACATTCAAAACATTTTGCTCAACTGCTTACACATTAAAGCTTTCTGCATATCGATTTTTTTTTTGTGGAAGGAATAAACTCAGCCTGACTGGGACCTGACTCGGCCAATATTTAGCCCAAGAGCAATTTGTGAGCACTGCTACAAGCCCGAGCACAAAGTGGGCACCTAGGCTGGCAGGAGCAGGGTCTACACATGTGGCTGGTGCCAGGCAGTGTCAGAATGTGGTTTCACATCAAATTCATCAGATACTTTTTAGCACGATCATATCACTTTCCCTGACCAGGTCCTCCCTACCCTCCACTACCCCCGACTGCATAATAAAAGGAAACAACTGCCTGTTGTCTAAAGCAACACAGAAAGACCGACTGAAAACCACAAATGCCATTTTTTTTTAGAGTTGATGCAGTACCTCCGCCAGGACTGGGGACACCGCACTGAGGTGCGGGGAAACTCATTCAATGCAGCCCATTGGGCTCAAATTCAGTGCCTTGTTGTCCTAAGTGTCCTAAAACACAAACTGAAGAGCTATGGCACTTAACACACAGCCCTGGGCCCAGCTACAATAGGGAAATGCTTTGAAACACCCGCAATCTCATCCAAGAAGTGCACGTACACAATTTAAAAAAACAAACAGAAGGCAGCAACAGAACAAGCAGATCAGGTGTGACCTCAATTTAGTATCTTCACTGCAGCACTGCTCTAAGTACTGCATCTCCATTGGCATGTTGAGGCCAAAGACCCCATCTCTTTACACAAGTTCACTCCTTACTTTCTAAGATGTCTCCTGCAGAACTTAGGTGAGGGGGATAAGGCAGGAGTCTCATGCACGCATGCAGTGCTGCCCGAAATACCAGCCCAGTTGCAATTGCACAAATAAATATAAATGCAGAAATGACCATTCAAGAAGATGTTTCTACATCTGTGGAGAGGTCAAACTCCAGGCTCAGCCTTATTGCTCTCTGTAATCCAGATTCATCACCAGCTTCCTTTATTCATCCATTCAAAGGCACTTAATTAGCTGAAGGGCTTGTTGCTTTGCCTTCAAAAGCTCTCCACTCCCTCAAAGGCTTTGCTGGGGTATTGTGCTACCACTGCCCTTTGAAATCAAATCTGTTTTTCTTCTTCATGGCATTAGTGAAAGAAGAAAAAGTAATATTTCAAAAAATGAGAAGGCGACGGGGTGGGGGAGGGAAAAGAAGGGAAAAGAAAGAGAGAAAGAAAGAGAAAAAGGAAAGAGAAAGAAAGAAAAAAAGAAAGAGAAAGAAGGAAAAACCAAGCAGAACTTCTTTCTAAGTGGTTTTAAAGATAAGTTTGACACTTAAAGGAAAAGCAGAGGGGAGGACAGGATAGAAACCACAGATGAAAGCTGGCCAGTACTTCTGGTCTCATTAATACATGATACTATAGCTGTTTTACATGTTAGGAAGATTCCTTGTGACATCTCGGAAATCCCAGATAAAGCTTCCCTTTTTCCCTGCTGCTGGGGCAGGACTGCACGTCCGTGGAGGCTGCAGGCTGAGCTCCCTGCCGGCCGATCTGCGGCAGCAATCGCAAGCGTAAAACGCTGCCGAATCACAGCAGCCTCCCCAGCGCTCGCGGTGTGCAGGCTTTCCAGGGGCAGAAACGGCTGTATTGAGCATAGGACGCCAAGGAATCAGCCTGTGGTATTAGCATTCCTATGTTTAAATTTTAAAAAGCTGTAGTTTGTATTGCATTTTATTTATTTAACCTTTAACATCAAAACTCTGGGTCAGTTTGCTCTCTGTAATAGTGCATTTCATCTTCAGTTTTGTTTCTATATTTGGAGAGCTCATGCTCAGAAGCAAGATTTTTAGTTTAATTTTTTTTTCCTTGTATATTTAATCTAGCTCAGGGGCATTGGTGTTTCTCTGCAACCTATAATTTACCCTGCCAACTCAGAACTGTATTTCTGCTTTTACCACAGTCAAGTCCTCTTCTAATTTTTTTTTAGTCTTCTCCATGCCCTTCACTATCTCTAACGCAGTCCACGCATAGCAAATACAGCTATTAGCACTGCAAATTATATTGTTGTTCTCTCCATTCCTGCTCCTACCTTTTTTTCCTCTCCCATCACATTTGGAGCTGAAGCAAATGAACCCTACCCCAGCAATCCCGTGCAACTATCCGGATGCCAGCAGGAATGCGGCGAGCTCCAAGAATAGCTCGTTTGGTTGCTACAGAGCAACTGGAGCTCAGAAATGCCTGATGCGCCACACCCCAGCAAAGGCTATTTATCATTTATGCCCCCCCAAACACAAGCTGTTAAGTTTTGTTTGTTTTTTAAATGTCTTCCACAGGTAGCAGTAGGCACTGCTGCCCTCCTCACCAGGGCTCTGCAAACTTAACTCAGACAAACTTGGGCTTGGAAAACCAAGCGTCAGTTCCCCAAACAGCTCCCTTTACACCAACCTGAATTCACCTACAAAGGTCAGGGCTCACTTCTCTACCTTTGAAGGAGCCCTACTTTCCATTTGCAGAGACCAATTTCTCTTACACGGGCAGGAAGAAGCGAGCGGCCCTGGCGAGTGCCAGGCTGTGGTATCAGCAGAGCTGAGGGGAGAATGGGGCCCAATATTTCCAGCATGCCAGAAGAGAAGATCTGCAAGTATCAACGGCACTTAGACATGATAATCAGGGGGATGCCCAACTACTCAGCCTGCCTGGGCAAATGCAGCTTTTCCTGCATCCAGAGACTGCCAACAGCAAGTGACTGAGTGTTAAGCCCAGTCAACACCGTGGGATGGTAGTGGAGACTGTCTTTGACCGTTCCTGGGCATTTAACATCATCCTTATGTTGTGGATTTATGAGTCCAGACCTTTGAGTGTAATTTCACCCAGCGAGCATTGGTACTACATGAGTAAAATGAAAACCTGAACATATCCACAAGAGCAATGTTAGCGCTACCGGGCTTTCCAATATCACGCAATGCAAACTGTCAGTGCCGAAATCAATATCTGTCAATGCTCAGCAATAAAGACACAGTGCTTCAGATGTGAAAAGATTAGATGTTATCAAATTTACCAATTGCTCAGGCAATATGGGATCTGGGGTGAAGAATGATTAAGCATAAGAGATATACCATTAAGTGCAAAAATCATACAGCTGGGAGGCACTAGGAGTAGTGCAGCTTTTGGAATGTGTAGTCTTTGCTTAATACTCATTAAAACAACAGCAAAAAAGCTCACTCTTCGGGTCTATGTCACAGCCACTGCTCTCTTCCCCATGTTGCTCTGCCTGCTACAAGGATCAAATTTCATGGTTTATTGTTCTCCCTCCAACTGGCCACCATCCACATTCTTCTTTGGCACAAAGCTGCACCTCTTGCTCAAAAGAAGAGAGCACTATGCCTTCTTTTTATAAATTTTAGTCACATTTACAAACACACACAGAGTATGGAGATGACTTTTAAACACTAAACAACATTCCAGGGAATGTTGTTATTTTTCTTTCAGCATATTTCTGTGATTGAGGTTAAGAATGAGAATTTTCCACCAGACAGTTACTAATTTTTAAAGATGCAGAGGTTGTCTCTCTCCTGTCTTATGAATCTTTAGCTTTCTGCCTTCTAAAGAAACAACTGATCCATTTTTGAAAAGGCCCGTTCATCACCAGCTTCAGTACAGAGCTGCCACTGAGACTCTAAGAAGGTCAAATTCAGCTCTCAGATACATGCTGGACAGAAAAAACAAAAAAAACAAAACACCCTCCGCTGAAGCCATTTTATAATGTAATAAAATTGACACAAACCAAGTATGGTCCAAAATTCCAGTATCCATTTTTGGGGTAAATAAGAAACTACTGCAGAAAAACAGCAGATCACAGTGTAGATTCAAAGAATACAGTAGGTATCCCAGATACTAGAACAGAAGCCCAGTAATTATAATATTTTCTCCATATAATTTTCTTTTATTTCAACACTCAGGGCCCATTTTTTCTTATTGCAATTTGCAATAAAATTATCAAAACCCAACAAAATGTTCTACTCCTGAAAACCTACCATCTTTCCTAGGCAGCTTAACAGACTGTAAAACTGAAGCACTGTCATTTGGTGTATAATTAATGTAGTAAGTCTTACCTTGTAAAAACAGGGAGGCAGCGCGTGCTTACCTAACTAGTCTGAAAACGTAAACTGCTCATCACCTATAATCACCTTAACTGTCCTTGATCTTTACTGATAGTCCCCAAATCATAACAATTCTCTGACGGTGAGAATCCACTAAAACTGCAGCCCAGGCAGGGCATTTGGGAAGTTGCTTGAAAAAGGGCTCTTTTGGCCAATTAAAGAGACTCACCGCAGGAATTTTTCTTCTAGTTCTTCTTGGCTAATCAGCGGTGTAGGGGTTCAGAGGTGCAAGGCAAAAATGCAGCGAGGGGAAAGCAGGGCACAGGAAACCTCAGGAATCCGCTGGGGACGCGGCAACTCAACACACCCAGCGGGGGAGCCACAGAAAAAAAATATATGCTCAAAGGTTATGGACACACGATCAAAAGCGATCGTGTTACTGCAGTTCAACAACTTCCCAGCCATGGCTGGAGCTGCAGTAAGAGCCCGTGAGTGTGTTCTCCAGCCCGCTGCCTACAGAACAGCACCTCAAGCTGTACCGCCCGGTACCTTTCGGTCACATATCCATACTCTTGGATCCCAAGGCAGCAAAACCCTCTATTCTGTGTTTAAGCAGGGTCCTCCTGAACACAAGCAGGGTCCTCACATGTCTAAAGGAATCCACCTTCTTCAGGCCTTTGTAGAATTAGGGGCTTTTTCCTGATAACTCTCTGAAGTGAGCACTACATGCAGTGTTGATAGCATGTTGTATCCTTGGGCGAGCAAATGGAACAAGCCACTGGCCCTTCCCAGCGAACGTGAAGCAAGGGAGAAGACAGTGAGCACAAGCTGGAAAACTGAGTCGATCCCAAAATGCCACGCTGGACACACACCTCATTAAGGTACCACTAAAGACCTGACGTCTAGTAACCAACCCCTTCTTTCTCATTGTTATCATCAAGAAAAGGCTCCACTGAGTCACCCACACTGAAGAAATCCAACCTTGTAAGATGGGATGAATTAGCAGTGAAGAGGAGCAATGAAAGCCAGGATCTGGACCGTGCCTCAGCTCCAGAGCAGCTCCCAGCAGAGCCTCAGATCTCAACCCCTTTTGCTGGGTGAGAAGTTTTCCCATTGCTGGTGCTTTTGCATTTATCATCTCCACTGGTATCACATATCAACAAAGGGTGGGGAATGGCCCTCAGCCAAAGCAGGGCATTGCTCCTGGCAAATGCTCCCAACAGGTATTTCAAGTCTGCCTCTTTGATATTCAGGAGCTGTACTGTTTGACCTGCTGTCCGTGAAGGAGTCATATTTTAACTTCCCTTCTCAACCCTGGTCTTTGCTTGCCTCAGAAACCTAGCACGGATGAATTCAGTCAAAGACATTATGAAAAAGAATTTATCTTTTAATGCCTACGGAAAAGATGATGCAAAACCCATTGCAGGAATATCTCCGTTCCTCACAATATGAGCTACGTAAGAACACCACCTATATATTTGAAAAAGGATTTATTTCAGTGGTATGAAATGTGCTCTGCTTAATGTACTCTACTTTTCGCCTAGCAGCATGATGTTCCCCACTTCTAGAGAAGAGAAAATCCATGAATTACAGCACATTTCAATTGAAGATATATATAAAATAACTTCTGAGAACTCCAGGATAATCTTAGTGCCTTACCTTGCATACACTGTGTTCACCCCAGAAGTTTAGAGGTGTCACATTTGAAATACGAAGGAAAGTAAAAATCAGAAAATGAATAACTCAGTGATTTCACATAACCCCTATAAGATACAAGAAGTGTTCTCACCTGTCTGTTTTGAGATGACAGAGCAGCAGGCTGCATGTGTCTCTGCACCCGATGTGGCTGCATCAGTTGCCGAAACTGCTGCTGGAGGAACTGGCTGTTGTTGGTCTGCTGGGACTGTGGTGTGGCTGGAGATTGCTGCTGCTGCTGGAGATAGTGAATGAGAGACGGCTGCCCTTGTCCTGCTGTCATGGGCGACATCTTTTGAGTGGATGACTCTGAGGCAAAGTGAGACAGTGGTTTGGTGTTATTGAAAGAGAACTGGTCTTGGCTAACAGGGCTCTCATTCACCAGACCCGGCTGTAAGCTACTGGATGGCTGTTGCATAATTATGTTCATATTTTTGGACTGGTTTGGAGTCATTGATTTAAAAAGCGAGCTCTGCATACTTGTGGGGTTGCTGGTGGGGGTGATGTTAGACATTAATGTACCTTGAGGACTGAAGGGCTGCTGGTGCAGAGCTGGGCTTGACAGCTTTTCAGGCCTGTAAGGCGGAGAAGGTCCAGTGTTTGTCGAGGCCATGGTGGCAGCCAGATTGTTCTGTGGACTTTTGATGCTGTTGGGGGGGATGCTGGCGGACGTCAGGGTGGGCAGCATGGCGCTCTGAGGGCTGAAAGGTTGCTGGTTCAGAGCTGGGCTGGAGAGCTTCTCTGACCCATAGGGAGGAGAAGGTCCACTGGACGGGGTGCTGCTGGAAGCCATGCTCGAGAGCAGGGTGTTTTGAGGACTCTGAATATTGCTTCCTGGCAAATTACTAGAGGTCATGCCGGATACCATGACATTCTGAGGACTGAATGGTTGGTGGTGTGGGGATGATCCTGCCCTGTAAGGGGGAGAGAGACCAGGAGGAGACATAGTTGGCCAGCTGGGAGCCTGGACTTGTTGCTTGGTTGTAGACACCTGCTTGCTAGCTGCGAGCTGCTTCAGCTGCTGCGCGTGCCAGTTGGAGCCAGGCATGTTGGGCAGCGGAACGGGAAGCATAGGGGGCGGCTGGCTCTTCCCCTGGGCTGCTGTGGAGATGGGCGACGCGGCAGGTTTGCTCGAGGGAGGAACTTGGAAGCTGGCTCCAGCAGACGACGGTCTCATCTGAGGAGATCCTCCGCTGGCAGGGTTGCAGCTTGGTGAAAAGTCTTTGTTAGTAACATGGTTCTCCAAATGGGAAGTCTGCGGAGAGGACTTTGGAGTGCTACTGATGCTCGGTTGAGAATGACTCAGCCCCAGTGGCTCTTCAGCCTTGCTGCCCAAAATCTTCTCCAGATCCAGGTCATTGGGAGAAGGATCAGGCATTTTTGTCAGCTCTTCCAACAGATCTTGCAGTTCTTGGTCCACAGTCTGCAAGTTGTTTCCTTTCTCGTCATAGTGGACAATGTTGTTATTCTGTCCGCCCATTGAGCCCTTCTGGTTTAGTTCTGTGTTGGGTGGAACAGGAAAAGGAGAAGCGATGCCGCTGCCGTTCAGGTGATTGCTCTCCAGGAGCACCGAGTGACCCGCTACTCCCAGGGAGGACGCGCTGTGGCTGGCGGAGAACGGGGAATTCTGCATTTCTGGACATGCCACATTGGGATTGCTGCCTTGGCCCATGGAGAGGGTCACGTCATCAAGACAGAGTCTTTTATTGTCACTGGGAAAAACGACATCAGGCACACCACTGGAGGCAGGAGAGCTATCATCTTCCAGTTTTCTTTTAATCGATCCCTGTAACTGGAAAAAATGAAAAAAGGAAGAAGAAAGGCTCTGTTATTGACCTTATTCCAACATGCTCTGAAGCTCCATACTTTAACACTGAGATGGAGATACTGAAAATTAAATCACACAATTAAAAATCCAATCATGTGAGACAAATTCAATCAGGATTTAAGTGGGTGCAACTTCACTGAAATCAGAAGAGTTATAGTCACACAAAGGCTAAATCTGACATGTTGGTCTTAAAACAGATGTTAAAGCTATAAAATACTGTCTGTAATGTGAACTGTAATAGAAGTTTTTTAAATAGTTTCTGGTACCATTTCAATTACGACATTATACTCCCTGCATAACAAACATGCCAACGTTTTTATGGTAACATTTTTTAGGTCTAAACAATGGCACATCTGAATGAAAACACAGACTGAATTTAGTGACCTTCTGCCAGTTACTCAGATTAAATTCAGAGTTGAGAAAAATAAATTGTTTTACATTCTTTATAGGCAGCACATCTGAAATAACTGGCATACTTTCTAAACAAACCAAACTAAAAAAAACCCCAAACCTCAAGTATCTAAGCAGTTTTTCAACTTTCAAGCTTCCTAATTACAAATGTTTTAGATTTTACAAAACAGTTAACAACAGCAAAAAACTCTAAATTTTATATAAAAAAATTAATTTTTAATAAATTTATGGCAGTATGGCCTTCAATCTGTTGAGGAACTGTGACTCATTCATAAAAACTGAAATGTTAATGTCACTCTCATGGTCATCAAGAGTTTGCAGAACTGTAAATCTTGGGAGAAAACCTTCCTTACACGATGCCTGTAAAGAGAGTGAAACTGAAAACAATGTCTGTAACATTAATTCAGTGTGGTGCGGCAATCTCTCCTAAATATAATTATCTGTGGTTTTCATTCTTAACATCCACGACCTGTATGTCGTAGGATTAATCAGATATTAGCACTGCTGCTTCAACCTAAGAGAATTAGAATTATGTTCTTGTTTATCAGTCGAGGGAGGCGGCATTCAGGAAAGCATCTAATCAGCAATGGGAAACCCAGAGTGGGTCAATGCTGCTCTTACAGTAAAGCCTCTCCCAGTCCCAGCCTACAACTAGAAGCGCCGCTAGCCATCTAGGGCCATGATAAAAATTCACATCCAATAGCAGTCGCTACCATCCTACCGCCTAATCCCCGTGTAACCCTGTGAACGCGGTGGCTGTGAGGGGCAGGAGTTACATGGAATATTACACGCTCTCTGTTGTGCCTAAGAGTCACTGCTGTCAATGGCCAGCGGCTTTTGTGCTCGCAAACAACATGTGCAAGCGGTGCAAGTGGACGCACATCATGGGGCGTGTGGAAGCTGCGGGGCATGGGGCAGAAATGCATTGAGCAGACCACACTAGTGTCTCGTTTACCTAAATATTGGGAGGAGAGTGAAAGGACACTGGAGGACAGTGAGAGGACACGCTGTGTTAATTCTACCTGATGATCAGGGTGCTGGTGGATGGAAAAGCAGGTCTGTGCACTACAGACCTGTGCATCAGGTTTGGGAAGCAATTCACCTACCCTCCGTCGACAGATACAGAAGTTTTGAATGGTATTGATGGCAAAGAGACCTTTTTCCATATCTCCTCTAAATGCTGCCCTTAAGAGAAACTCGTGCTTCTATGACCTCCCAGCTGCATTGCTTTATCATGGGCTGTGCTTGAAAACCACTTGCAGGTGCCAGCTGGTGCAGAGCAGGGACACCGGCTTTCAGTGAAATGCTTGCAGGTGTCTGACAGCTCCACTGCCTGCTCGTCCTGCCCTCCTTGGTCGGCAGTGCCACGCGTGGTCTCAATCTTTGCTCTGCGAGACACTGCCTTGGCACCACAGCCAGAGACAGCTAAAGCATCCGTGATTGGATTATTCCTCGGGGTTGATGGAGCCAACATTTGCTTAGCTTTAGGAAATGGAACAAGGCCTAAATCTTTTCCCAAGTGTTGGTCTAATGATGGATGAATTTATTTTCCCTCATTTCCTTTGATAAAAATAAGGCAGAGTTGCATGTTTCAACAGATGTGGTGCTGTATACGCTGAAACATGTTGCTAGGGCACAACTCCTCATATTTAAACTCAGACATGTATTGAGAATCCTAACAGGAGCTTCACATGTCCAAAATAAACACAGGCTGATCCCAAGCTGCACCCTGGGAAACGCGGGGCAGGAACTGGTGGGGGATCCTGCTCCTGGCCAGCTGACATGCTGGCACGCGTGTCCTTGCCAGTGCTCCTCCTGCCATAGCACATTCCAATGCTCTGAGTTACTGGGGAGAAATTTGGGCTTTTTAAACACTTAGAAAACATTTCCTACTGTTGAACTGGGGAGTGAATGTGATAGGAAAACAAAACTCCACTACCCTAGACTACTATTACATATAAAAAGATAGAATTAAGACCATAGCTTTTGAGAAGTATGGTTGTTCCGAAACTGGAGTGGGATTTTTTTAATAGGATGCTGTGGCTAACCCTCCCAAGAAGCCCGGTGGGAAGAGGTACAGTGAAATTAGTTGGTTTTATATTCCCTTGGAAAGTAAGACTTCTATTTCTCTGTTGAATATTTGCACAGGGGGACCATTAAACTCAGAAGAACAACTTTCCTCAGTGCAGACAGGTATAACTCGATAAAATTCCACTGTGTTGCATTTGCTTAGATGTGCCTTGAGCACAGTATTTTAAATATAACACATTTAAAATGGAGTAAACAAATCACAGAAAAGTTTTGGTTGGAAGGGTCATCTGGGGATCATTAGCCTTCTGCTCCAAGCACATCACAAAGGAAAAAGAAAAAAAAAAAGACAGTATTTTACCAGGCACTTAAGTATGAATTGCCAACCAAGTACAGAATTCTCTCCTTGGGCTGGGGAGGTAGCTAAAAGGTTTGCTTAAATATTCCACATGCAAACACACGCGACTGCTACTCTCCTGCAGCACACTGTGCGGTTGCTATTTCTGCTAGGAGCCTGCTACACTTTCCTCCCCAGTCCCCAAGTCCCTTTTGAATGCTCTCCATTAACATGCCACAGTGGCAGTGTGACAAGTGCAGGGGAGAGACACGCTGCTCCCGAGTGCAGAGACTGAGCTCAGAGACTTGCAGCAAGAGCAGCAGATCATCGTGGCTATGCGAGGACTTTTAGGACCAGGAGCCTCTGATCTAACTCGAGAACCTGCTTGTTGCAGATCCTCATCACTCTCCCAGACATCTTGAGAACCTCCCCTTAAAGCCTACGCATCCTGGACCTCCTAGGAAGGACCTGACTTACTCCAGCGCTTTCTCCTGTTTTCTTGAAAGGACTTACGCTGTTTGACAGTATCAACAGAAATGAGGAGAGCACCAAAACATGCTCTTCCCTTTCTCAGTGTACTGGGCAGCTCTTTTCCAAATCAAACACCTGAGAAGTGAATATAAACGTTTTCATAAACACATAAGCACATGCAGTCACGCTAGCTGAGGACTGTACATGGTAACAGTGTGAAAGCTTCATTCACACACACCAGCAAGGACTAAGCAGACAAGTGATGAATGGGCTCTTGTGACCTTGTCAAAATTGATTAAAATACATTAGCATGCACACGCTAACTTTGTTCAGGAATACCTAGGAAACAAAGGTGGGTCCTCTATTTGGGGAATATTGGATTGCAAGGTCCCCATTACCTCAGGTCTGCTTTTAAAAGCGAACTGACACGATCCCAGCACTACCACCACCTCAAAATGAAAAGGCCGTGGTTCTGGGAAAGGCCCCAGCTACAAATGAGTAGCACTGCTGGCTCATAATGGTAGTGTAACAAGAATAAATAATAACTGTTTACACTGCTCCTTCCAAGGAAGCTGTACAGCTGTGGTTGCAAACATCTAATTTGTCACACACTACCTCCTAGCACGGAGCAATGCTCTACGTGTGGGCAGAGCTCTCTGCGGGCTTTCTGCTGCGCAAGGAATAAAAGGCAGACACGGCAAACTAAGCGAGACCGAGACCCGGCTCTCTGCGTTTGCCCACCCCATGGAACCTGGGGCATCAGACACTTTTCCAGCACTGCGCTGGTTATGCTAGATTTCAGCAACCTGCTGAAGGAGCCGCCTTGCCTCGCCGTCGCTCAGCTTCCTTTCTCTCTGTATGAGCTGTCCTCAGCTCCCGTCCCTGCTCTCCACGCGAGCCCGCCTGCCCCATGGCCCTGCTGCCACCCCTGTCAATCCTCCAGCTGTCACTCGGCCTGCACGATCTCCGGAAGGGAAGGGGCACCGCAGCCCACACGGGCGAACCCAGGGAAGCCCCACCTGCCCCGGCTGCGCTGCCGCAGCGCTCGCCCGGCCTCTAGAAACCAGCCGTCTCTACAGCACCGGCAGGAGGTTCCTATCTGGGTCAGCGCAGCAGCGAGCGGGAGGACAAGGGCCAGGCGAGGTAGCGCTGCGGCTCTGCTGCGCGCCGGGGACTCGAGCCTGGCACACAGCATCCACAGGGCGCTGACCGCCATCCCCAGCCAGCCCGCCCACCCCACGGCTGCCATGGCGCAAGCCGGGTCGCAGTGCTGATTCCCACACCCATGCGGCCTCCTCGAGCGAGACGTGGCCTCGTGAGGCACTGCCATTTTAAGACCACCTTTGTAGGGACCCTGTCGCGCTCTCCCTTAGCATCGAGGTCAAAGTAGTCGCTCGGGACTCTCGACCTAACAGCATGAGGCATAGCAAGCCATGACTGGGACGTCTCTGCTTTCCCTGGGACAACCCTCTGTGCTGCCTTTGTCTGTTTGCTTTGCTAAAGAAAAGACAGCAGCGACCATAAAAGAAGATGGAGAAGGTGGATAGAGTTCAGAGTTCCTCCACAGACACTGGGATTTGCTGGCAGATTCACACTAACTTGCCACAGCAAGACACTGGCGCCTTCAAAATCTGGGGACGCCGGGTCTGCCACGTGCTGCTGAGATTCAGCATATCCGAACAGTCCTGAGAGGGAGCGTGCTCAGCCTGGGCTGCAAGGGCACTCGAGCCTAGGAGGAGGAGGTCAGCTCTGCTTCAACACATCAACTTGTGAATTTTAGCACCCCACTGAGACTCCACGGCAAACCGGGGCTCCAACTCTCCTTTTATTTCCAAGATAAATTGCAAATTGTTTTTTCCTCCCTACAAAGTATAAAATCGGAGTCTAAGGTTTGCTCAACCGAGCTGACCAGAGAATGTATCACTCTCTGTCTGCCTCTTTCAAACGCGAGACACTGCCAAAACTAGAAGTATGTGTTTGCCAGAGGCAAACTGTTTGCAGCATTCAGCCATCAAGACTTCAGTCTCTTGTGGCTTCAACAAGCTTCAACGAGAGCTATCTGCCCATCAGCCCAAAATGGTTCTATCTGTTCTGACAAAAACAGTCATGTAATGAGAAAATGAACCTGGCAATTTTCCATCTAAAACAAGAAAACTTCAGAAATTTCTCTCCTGTGCCCTAAATACACAATTTGGAAGGATCTGTGCTCTGTAGTTGCTTATTAATTCACAATCTAGCTAGAATTTAATGACCTACTAATCTTTTAGGACAGTTCACAGGGAAAGAAAGAAAAAAAAAGTGACAATTCTACCCTGAGTTTGAAGGCTGGAAAGTGCATCTGATATAAGGCTACCTTTTTAAAAGGCAGCAGCTACTCTCAGCCCTGCTTGAATTATCATATGTGTTGTTTTCAGTAGCAGGCTGGCTTGCATGTGAGCAACAAAACCCAAAATGCTCATGGGCAAAGATCCCATTTAACTTGACTCCCAGAACCTGTCACTGCATTAAGAATTCAGCATATTTAACATATCTGCAAAGTTTCATTCTTACCGGCCAACTGCAATTTGGTAAAAGAAGCTCAAATCCTGTGTCTGAATTCAAGAAAAAATGCGTTCTCCTGACGATTGAGTGGCCAAAGCAGTCCCTGACCACCACAAACAAAAAAAGTATGTTTAATCATACTCATCACATCTCAGAGTGTACAAAGCTACACAAAGTACTCAAGGGGGCTTAAGCAATGAAAACTACCACTCACTTTGTCTCTGCTGGATTAAGAGTAAGCTGAAAGGAAATATTTCCTATTCCTTTTGGCTGGCAGCCCCTTCTGATTTCAAGTGATTTCAGCACGGACCAAGATAAAGTTGTCATCTCATATTGTCAGAAAATGGTCACAATACAATCCTAAGCTTTCAGAGATGTATCTCATTTTGTTCAAACATAATAATATTTCAGTTTCTCAACTAGGGAATAGCAGAAAGAAGTCTTCTTCGGAAACTGTTTTGTGTTTGTGGGCTGGGGAGATGGCAGATCCGTTCATAGTGAGGCGTGGTGGGGCTGAAAAGATTATGAATAGGGAAAATTCACAGGGGTGGATTTCCTTCTATTCATTGTGCTCATGGAAATATGCAATTGGAGGGGAGGATGTAGGAAGAGGAACTGGGGATGTAAATAGTCATTTCAGCCATGAAAGAACATTGGTTATTAGCTAGCTTGAACATATTATGTGGCTTCTTTTTATTTTGAACTACAGCTTCTTCCCATTTTATTATTTGCAGTGGAAATACAAAATCTGCCATCTTCTAAAACAACCATATATTAACATAGATTGAAAATTGCTACTTAAACTCTACACATGTAAAATAATTCCTAAATACGGCTGCTCTATTTGTAGAGTTCAATCTATATCGGCAGAGCAAACAGTGTTCACTCAGCAGGAGCATGCTGTGATCCCTTGGCCTGTTACTGTCACCACTCACTGCGATCCTCCCAAGTTACTCTCTCAGTAAGTCAGCCTGTGTCTTAGAAACAAACCAAAACTGTGTTAAAAGAGCATGCCATAAAATAAAGGTGCATTTTCCCTTACTGGGGAATATTACTACCTTTATTGAGTTGTGATTCTAAAAACACAGCAACTAACAACATACTTATTTTAAGAGCTAAGGATCTCTTCTCTACCACTTTGTCTAGTTCGCTTCCCCAAGCAACCTTTGAGAGTAATCCTGGCTGAAAATACTTAAAACTGCATGGTTTAGCTGATAAGGACAAAAATTCAAACACCATGACTAGATAAACCCCGAAAGATGTGATCTTATGATAAATCTAAACCACAGAAACTAAGAGGAAATTCAGCCCACACTAGCAAAAGTGTTCTCTTTATAAATTTTAATCACAAATTAAAAGAAATACTATGATTATTGTTTTCTCATATTGATTTATGTGAATGCAGTTAAGCTCATAATGGCAAAAGCATAGCCCAACTAACATTCTGCCCTGAACTGAATCACCTTACAGGCAAGAGGTGAACAAGGTTCTTCTGATTACTCTTGTGTAAAATTAGGGGCAACATCACCAACATCAATGTGAAAATGCCAATGTAGAATCAGTTCCAAGGAGAAAAAACAAAACAAAACATACCTATTTCTCCAGCACTAGCAGCTAACTTTGCTATGAATATACTCAGAATTATCAGTCTCATTTTAAAGGCACCAACAGAGATCTTGTCCTATCAAAACAAATGATCAGAACCATTCTATCTTGTCTTCCTTCAGTAATTCATCTGCTTCCTGCATTAATGGCTTTGTTAAAATGGATTTTTTTCCAGGGGAAAAATTGCAGTTCACAAATGGATCTGGAGGAACAGGACTAGTCTATGCTCCTGTGCTGTACTGCTAACAGAAGATTTCTGTACAGATGCCTCTTAATTAGTCATCTGCAGACTTGGAGCAATCACGTCATGCATATTGTGTGCTGTAACTTCCACGTTTCATCTAATGACAAGTGTTATTAACTAGACAGCTGAAGAGAGGAGAAGTTCTCTGCCTTTCTGCGTTTTGAGCTGTAACACAAGAGCATTTCTTTCATAACCGGCTGTAAATCAAGATCAATCTTAGATTCAATGCCTTTCCATCACTATTACCTCATCTTACCTCAGTTTTAATACCAGCAGTATTGTTTTATATCTTTTTTTATAGTCCATTAATTTCAAAGTCCTCTGGAACACTTTGCAATAATTTTGTAGACTACATTAATTTCTCACGGCGATAGCTAGAATGGTGAATTGCAGATACTCTCAACTGAGCAAAAAGTGATGTTTCTGCTGCTTAGGTCTACTGGGATTTTAAAGATACTTTTCTTGCTTCTTTTCTAGCCCCTTACATTGGCTTAGTCATGCGATTACCACAAGTCAACGGGATCTAAGTATGAATTCCTGAATTATAAAGTAATATTTCTGCTGAACATGGCATTATTTTTTAAAATCCTGGAAGATTTACTCCTGCAGTTTCACCAGACTACAGGTTCCCTTTAGTCAAAAGCCATGGTGGAGGAGTTAACAGCCTGGAGGCAAAGCCTTCAATTAGGTCAACCCTGGGGCAAAAAAAGTTCTCTAAGTTCTCAGAACAGTAAGAAACAATGAAATTTCAGACTGAAAAAAAAAAAAGGCATTTTTGTATCCACAGCTGAAATACTTCTACTTATTCCCCCAAAGAGTAATAGCTCTAACTTTACCTGTGTGTCTGTTCTCGAATGCTAGTGCTGGTTGGCACTGGACAGTGGGCTGTTACATGGCCTCATATTTCTCTATTGAAAGTAATGCACTACTGGCCCCAGAGCACTATGCTAGACTAAGAAAGGAACAAAATATTTAAAACAGCAGTTGGGATTTTCTGCTAAGTGGTATCAGAAATTGGAGCACATCCCTAAGAAAGGTGGTACACATGGGCAAGCCGGGGAAATGGTCTGAAATGCTCCTCTCCTGCCCATTTATGCAATTCTTTTGTCAGCCTTTTGGAGTTTCCGTTGTGTTTCAACATACAATCCAGTAAATAGCACATTAATTATACAGAACCATAAAATCAAGCCTCAATTAAATTAAAAAGGTCATGGATCTAGTGAATCTCTCATGGTATGTGGTTGTAAAGGGAAGCCTGTCTAAAGCTAGAAGCAAGAATGTTTTGTAGAGCAAAAGACTCTAGGAGTGAATATTTAATTTGCCTCTGACTACTTCCTTTTATCCTCTGCTTTCATCTTTCCCTCCACAGCAGCTCCATATTCTCAGTGTGCATTAGTTGGAATAGCAAGATGGTTTATTGGCAACGTGTTATTTGTAGGCTTCCTTCCTGGACCACCGAGAAGACTGTGAGAAGGAACTCCGGCTCCTCCAACATGCAACCTTTGAAAGGTGCCTGTTATTCATACTACTACCCTGGGAGACTTCTGCAAAACACTAACACCAAGTAAATAAATAAATAAAGCCAAACTCATACCATCACCCCACCCCTGAAGCCCTCACCCTCAGTTAGGACACTGACTTGAGTGGCGATAGGATTTNAGACTGTGAGAAGGAACTCCGGCTCCTCCAACATGCAACCTTTGAAAGGTGCCTGTTATTCATACTACTACCCTAGGAGACTTCTGCAAAACACTAACACCAAGTAAATAAATAAATAAAGCCAAACTCATACCATCACCCCACCCCTGAAGCCCTCACCCTTTATAAGGTGGTTGAAATCTTGGCCTCAGTGGAGTAAATATTTTAGGACACTGACTTGAGTGGCAATAGGATTTTACTCTTTGCTTTTTTTACTACAACTGACTAAATAAGTGAATTAAAAATGTACAGGACTTGGAGAAATCTTCTCCATCAGAAAAGGCAATGGTTAAGTTACTCAGTCTTTAACCACAGTTTTTCAACTTGTTATAGATACCGGTTTCCCTCTGTCCTAGATGCAATGTTAATCACCCATTCATCTCTGCAAATTGACAACATAAATGCTGACTTGTGCAAACAATGTTAGAGAAAATGGTGTTCTTGCTGCAGAAGTGAATTACAGAGCCTTTCAAGCTTTCTACACTTCTCAGTTTTATGTAAACCCTAATTTCTAAGCCTTTGTTCTGCCTTTAAAGGTCACACAGTTGAAAGCTATGAAGCATAGCACGCGTTCCCACTGATATGAAAACACTGTTTACTAAATCACACATATAAATGTAAAAGAAGAAATTGTTTGCAACCCACTGTGCTAATAAGAGATGATTTATCAGACAACATGTTTCCAAGCATCAACATGTGGAATATAAAATCTGACCTTAATCACACAAAGTGATCTTTTTTTCTGTTTTGAAGTAAAGTCTCCGCACTGCCATCCAATCACACTAACTTCTGATGACGCCCTATTTGACTGATTAAACTCTTAATCTTGCCAGTGCTTTACTTCAAGAATACAAGTGGTCTTTTTAGATTTGAGCATATGATTGCGCATTTGCAATATCAGGATTTCATTTGCATATTCAAATTGCAAAACTGCATCTCCCCTTTGTCTGTGCAAAGCCAGCTCTAAGCACTCCAAATGCTAAACAAGAACCGTAGAGTTGGGCAGTATTTTTAGCATCTCTCTGGTGCACTTCTATCTTTAGCCACTATGTTTAGCAACGATCCCAGCAGGACACTGCGTAGCTAACACAGCTTCGTCTCTTCACCACATTCAATTTTCCTCCCGAAACAGTGAAAGGGAAGGGAAGTAGGTTACAGAACAGGCCAATTGTGGACCAGTCAAAGTTTCCAAGCACAGTCTTGAGCAGGACAGAAGCGGACCAAAGGATTAAACTGAGAATCTGCATCAGGGAATGAATGAAGAGGTTTCGGGCTGCCATGACCTCTTCTAAGGAAAACATAACCCTTCGTCACTGAGCCTGCACTAGGCTGAAAAACCAAGGACAGGGAAGGATTCCTGCATATCGTTTCATAGCAGGAAGTGTCCATGGGTTCACGGCAAATCTCTGGTCACAGCTTCACCCTGAAAGAGAAGTTAATGATCGAACGTGCCAAATCATTCCAATTTCTAAATCCAGCCCCATCTTGTTTTGACAAAGAGGCATCTTAAACCAGCGAGCCATTTTATTACATTCATGCTCATGTAACAAAAACATGTGTTCGCTCTTGAGTGCCAAGTATCATCCTGGAGGGCTACCAAGTGCCGCTGCTGATGGGGAGCCAGGCTGCAGTTATCTGTCACAACACTCGAGGTGGCAGGAACGCGGAGCAGGAAACACGCTCCTTGCACTGTCCTGCATCTCGCAGAGCTCCAGGAAGGAGATGCTCAGCGGGATGAGGTACTTCAGAACTACAGGTTTACTACGAAGAGACAACAAACTCATTATGGGAATGGCTGTGTTAATCAGTCGATTAATCCTTGAACTTTGAACAGATTTGGATCTGACAGGGCTGGAGCAGCACAAGGAGACAACAGCCTCTGATGCCTCAACTTACAGGAGACCTGACGGGATCCTGCATGTCCTGCTAATAGTGAAGGAAGGAGAACTATGTAGAGTGACTCTTTTTTTGATTATGTACCTTAGCTAAGGTTTGCAGATGAGGAGAGCAGAACTATGCCTCAGTTTAATTTCAAGGGAACCTGATAACGCTTAGGAAGCTTTCAGCCTCTTGAACGTTTCCCAGCTGACATCTGTCTTCTCTTTCATTGCTATATGGTGTCCAACATTCTGCTATTACATTCTTTGCACAATGTTGGGGCTTCTCAAATAAATTGTGTTCATTAGCTTCCTCTACCCTACTGCAGGTAGGGGTAGTGGGTTGCAAGATTTGGCCTTACTCAGAAGCAATGATACTGCAGGAAAATGCAGCACATTCCTCCAGACAGCGGCAGGAAACTAACTCTGCAGTTTCTTCTTGGACACGACACGGAGAGTTGAGCAAATGCATTGCTGAAAGGGCAGAATATCTAAGCTGTATGTGCCTAGTTTAGGATGAAAAAAAAACTATTGTTGTCTTTTAGTTATGACATTTCAATTTGCCCACAAGAATTACACTGCTTCCCCTGAAAGCTTTCAAGCCCAAGAACATGCTTTCCCCCAGTGGTGGGAAGGGATGAAGGCAGAACACTAATACGCTTTTTCTGTATTAATTTATCATAGCTGCCACCAAATCTGCTGCTTTGTCAAGAAAACAGACTTTCCTCCCTACCAGAGAGCCAGGCGTGTGTGCGCAGGAGCACGGGGGCTCCTCAGAGAAGGGGCTGCAGGAACGGCCCTACCATGGCAAGCGGCTGATGCTGAGATGCGGCCAGGCCGGCCTCATGCTGGCGCTCACAACAAACTGCAAACACGAAGGAACTACCACATCTCCTGCAATGCAGAAGTGGAAGGCCAGTATCTCTGCATTTTTCTGAATGACATGGAGGACTGTCCACTTTCAGTTACAGTTAGATGCTATAGCGAGGATAGCACTGCTCTATCAATCAGAGATGTCTGTCAGCTCAGAGGGCAGCACGAAATGTCACTGGGGACCGGGCTGCCAGGTTCCGCTCTGCACAGGGGGACGCTCAGGACACCCTGCTCCTTCAGACCACCTCAGTGCACTGCTCCCAGCTGCCTATCCCGCTGGCACCCCTCACCTCTGTCCCCATCACTATGCAAAGCTCCTGCCAGCTTCACTTGGGTACCGACAGCATTTCCCACAGGTGTCGCAGGCATTGGGATCCATTTCTTAAGTGTCCTGAGCCCTGAGCAGGCAGCCGGCTCCTCCTCACAGCTGTGAAATCTGCACGGACTTCTCAGCAGAGTTGCTCCCGGCACCGAGAGCGCCCGTTGCCGCGTGCGCTCCGACCGGCTGCGGATCCTGCCCAGCACCATTTCCTGCAGCCGCTGCGGTCACGCTGGAGGCTCCCGCTCCCAAACACGGCCTGCTCGCGGCCCGGCCTGCTCACGGGCACTGCAAAGAAATTACAGGCGGCTTCCCCTGCCGCAGCCACTAGATTTGCCAGACTTGAGATAGGAAGACAGAAATTAGGCAGGAAATGTCAACCTTGCATAACACCACAATTTTTACCCTTCCTATGTGTGAGAAGCCTACCAAGGCCTGACCTTCCGCTTTTTAGCACAGCCTTCCTTACACAAATATTTGAGTCAGACCTAGGGTCAAGTACAGATTAAAAGCCAAACACACTGCCTTTTTTTTTTTTTTAATGAAGAAGGCTGGCACCCACTTTTATATATATTTGTACTTAAACTTGAAATAAACAGCACATCTTCAACTGTACTAACTTTGTAAAAGCCTCAAATAAACTCAGCCCATATTAAGCTCCTTCTGGTACCACTGCAGACTGCTAAAGAGTGTTCCTGGAGCTCCATATAGACATGATAGGTGCTGATGCACAAAAATGTTGTACAGTGATTAAGCACATGAGTTAGGAGGCATCTGCTATTACACTTCTCCCTCCCCACTTTTACAGATATCTTATTTTTGCTCCCATTCAAAAATCCAAGGGGAAAAGCAGTGAAGACCTAGTTCACCTTGCTTCTTTGCACAACCTTTTGGACAACAGATGCAAAATAGCACTCGTCTCACTTGGGAGCATTTTATGTTCACTTTATCTAGGTATAAATGATCACACAAGGAATGAGGAAGTGGAATACAACGTGTATTTCTCTAATCAAATTTACTCTTTCCTCTTAAAAACACACTTTTCTTTATTCGTTTCCATTATACAAGATCTGGGAAAGATAAATTTAAAACGTATCTATTACAGGTAAAATGCACCATAGTCCACCTGTCCACCAGCAATAAAAACTCCTTCCTCTAGATTACTCCTTTTTTTTTTTTTTTTAATCATTGTCTTACATTTTGTATTTGCTGTTCACTGCCAAGAAAAACACGGCTTATTCCTTCAGTAGGAACCTACAGGTTCTCTCTGATCGCCCGCTATCTTCACCAGGATGTTTATACTGCTGAGCATTTCTGACAAAGTCAAGCCTGGGCTATATTTGGTTACAACCAGTTAAGAATTAACTTGCAATCCCACCCCCAGGTTGAAGCACCGTGCATCACGCTGCCTAACTGCAGGCGAAAAACAAAGCAGGGAAAACGCAGCGACGCTGGCGGGGACCTCTCGTTTGAGGAAGCGTCTTTCCCCCACCGCTCACCGTGGGTTGCTTTCCAGGGCGCTTCCTTCTCTTTGCTAGAGAAACCCGCTTTACAGGAACAAAGTCTGAGGCATCATGACAAGTAACTCCCTTGAGACAAAGCTCCGAGCTCACGCGCGATCAAGTATTTCTGCGGGGGGACACGCAGCTGCGCTGTGGGGAAGGGGGTGGCCCGGGAGGAGGCACCGGCCTGTCAGGGGGTGGTGATGGTGTGGACTCCAGAGCTCCCCGAACGCTGTGCAGACAACGCGGCTCTCCGCAGCTCTCTGCCAGGACCTCAGCGGGAGCGGATCCACCTGCCTGTGCGCAGGGCTTTGCTCCGGAGCAAAGCCCTGCTCCCGGGAGAAGCGAGGGGCACGTGGGGAAGCATCTCCCTCATCCCAGGCCTGCCAGGGCCCAGTGTGGCCCGAGATGTCCCGGCCTCCCATCACCACCCCCGTTCCCAAGCCTGGCAATGCCGGGAGCTGCCAGAGAGTCCTGGCTGCTCGCACCGTTAGGGCAAGACGGGGCAGCACAGGAGTTCATGGGCGCCTCTAACATTGCCACGTTTTAGGTCTTACTGCCACTTTTGGGGGGCACTCATACCACATTTCAGTTTTAGGTGTATGAAAAAGATCTAACAGTCTTCTAAAATCCGTAGAAGCTCTTGGATTGAAAAAGCAGGGAGGAAAGGAGCATTAACTTTTGTGTTTAAGTACATTTCCTTTGCTTGCTACCAGTTTGCGCTCGACACTAATGGTAATCCATGGACATGCAGGAATTTTTGCTGCTTCTTAAGTATGTGCTAGTGTTTATTGCCACGTGAAAAGCGTCAGCAGCCCTCGCCAGCACGCAGCATGTTCCTGGCTACCGCCGCACACCACCATCGAGCCGCTCAGTGCTCAGCACAAACTGGGTCCACGAGCGGGCTTGACCCCCAACCCGGCGGCCACGTGAGCGCAGGGAACAATTGCAGGAAGAGCCGCTATCTTCCCAAGCTGGACAAAAACTATTCTCTGCGAGGAGAATAATGCAACGCCCGACGCCTCCCTGCCTCCCCCTGCAAAGCATCTGCACTCAGCATTCCCGCAGCTCCTCTGTCCCGTTTCCTGGTAGATATTTCTAGGAGCAAGACTTGCCTTTTTCCATACTCCTCTGCCCAGACATACCCTGGCACCCCTTTGCCATCATGCAAAGCCAGACACGGATCCCACTGGGACTCAGTCCTCCTCTTCCTCCTGTATCACACACATTTCTGGTCGGGTACATAAGTGCTTGTGTGTGATATATATATATACACATATATTTAATAAAATTAGGACTTTGCTACTTTTTTTTTTATATATTCCACATTCAGAATACTCTCTGTTATATACTTGGACCCGGACTGAAATAGCCGAAAACTTTACAGCTGATTTTAGTAGATATTTCTCTGCCTATCTACTCCCAGCGTTGGCTTTTTCGAGAACGAAGGGTGCATTACAGACTTTATCATGATAGCAGCACTCATTTTCTCCTACCTCATACCTGTGTGTACATAAAGATTTCGAGATTCTATTGTTTCTGCACTCACTGTATTATTTGACCTGTTTCAAAACTCACGTGCAATACAAATAATTGCACTACATGGAAAAGAAAGTGTGTGTCTAACAAAAACATTTATAATTCCCGAGCTTTAGACAGCAATCAAGATACACCTAGCATCAACTGCAGCGCAAGCTGTGCTGTGCGTTTCAAAGGGGGCCCTAAAGGTGCAATTTGCATTTAATGTTTCTGCTGGTAGCTGAAGCTTCACGAGACAAAAAAATCCCCATCAGACAGGTGGGATAAACTGAAGCTAAAGTCTGGGGCACTCCTGCTCAGGCCTGGAAGACCCATGATAGTCAATGTGATACTGGATCCTGTGATGAAGATTTAATGCCTGTATTTTTATTTTTTTAAAAAGGACCAATCCTCACATTCAGATACGGGCATCAGGTAATTCCTCAAAACACCACATTCAGGTTCAAGTCTTCTGCCTTCCACGCTAGGACAATTGCCCTGCAGCCAAAGCACCGGGCTATAGAAATGGGCTGTTCTGAGGTGGTTAAAACCCAGGCAATCCAGTTATCCATCTGATAGCCCTCAACGTCCGCGCTCAGCAAAATTTTAAAAATGCAAAATATTGACAAGATGAGACAAACACATAATGAGGGAGCTATTAAAATGCAAACTGCCTGGCTCGTGGTGCGGCAGTGGTGCCCGATGCGGGATCCCGCGCGGGGCTGCCGGGAACGGCGCAGGCTGCAGGGAAGGACCTCAGGGCTGCCCAGGGGCTCAGCAAGGGGTTGGCCGCAGCGGGAAGCCGCTTTGCACGGGCTAGTGAAACGTGGCATAAAAATCCACGAGAGGCACTGTAACAGCCTCTATTTGGAAAGGAATTCCCAAGAAAGGATGTGATGGAAATCCTCTCTGTCCAACCAGCCCCGAAGAGACAGCCCGTACGCTGACCTGGATAGGGAAGCCCCAGCTGAGAGAGGGGAGAGGGTTTCACTGGCTTGCAATGTAATTCCCTCCATTCTTTTCTCTCCCCACAACTTTTTCTTTTTGCTTAAACAAGTTTATAATCCTGTGGACAGCCTAACACATGCTTATTATTTCAATTTGCAGACAGATTCTTACAGCACAAGTCTGAAGGCTGCGTATGTGTCTGCATGTTTGCAATAGAGCAAGTGAAATAAATACCATTCCCAGCTGTGGGTTGGCTGACCTAAGCCCCTGCTAGGAGAACACACTGACGGATATAATTTTGTGCAATACATTTCAATCAGGCTAATATTGCTGAAACAATCTCTAAAAGCTATGCCAATAAAGATGGTGACGCCCAATTAACAGGCAAACACAAAGAGGGAGGTTAAATGCTAATTTTACATTGGCATTTAGCCTAAGAACTTCATTATGCCACCTTCTATTTTAAACGGCGGCAATGCCACCTCGCACCGCACTGCCATCCACCCTTAGTCACTGTGACTCGAATCACAGCACTTCCTCGCAACAGCAGACAGGGCCGCAGCCCCATGGGGCTGGGAACCTGCCCGAAATCAGGGCAAGAGACGAGCAGCGGCCCAAAGGGCTTGAGATGGCTCCTGACTTGGCCCCACCGAGAGCTGGCAGGAGAATCAGAGGGGTGGCCTCGTGCAGGGGATCTGCTCCATCCTAGACTGAGCATGGGGTGAATGTCCTGCAGGCTGCCCTATCCAAAGGGAGCCCTGGTTTTGTGGTGCTCGAAATAAGACAAAGCCAGCGCTGAGCCCCCAGCAGATGGTCACAATTGCTCAGGACTTTTTTTGAGCGCGATGATATCGCGAGGTGAGAAGGACTTACGAGCGATATGGGCGCTATCAAGCGCTGGCTATTTTGGGTGCCTGCTCAGGCCGAGGGGAATTAGGCAGCCAAAAGGCAGCTCGGCTGCTGTCGAGCAGTGCCGATGCAGAGCCAGTTCTTCATCTCATATTTCAAATAAATAAACTCTGAAATAGATGGAGCTTAACGCACACACGTAAGAGCAAAGGTACAGAAACAAATTGGAAAATACTACAGCACACTCAAAGCTCCAGCCAAGGCTGGGGTAAAGCTGTATTGAATTTGCAGAGAAATTAGATGCCTCGTTAACTGTGGATAGATGCACAACTGCTAGAAATTTAAACTTCCTCTTTTCTCCAGATCACAACAGTCATTACAAATCATGCAGATGAACGAATGCTGAAAAAGCACTTGGAGCTCTGCATTTTTTCTGCGGTGAGTCCAATAATAAACGGGGGGAGAGGGGTGGCAGCCCTGATCATCTTTATATCAAAAACACATTTTCTGCAAAGCGGTGCACTATTGTTCATATGTAAAGTACATTGTGCTGCTAGTAGGGAACTAACTGTCCTGCATTTTATAGCCATTTTAATAAAGATTCCCTCTGATCATGAGTCAGAAAAAAAGATTTCATAGATCCTTCTTTTTTTTTTTTTCTTCAAATAAATGCTCAAGGTACACAACGTGGCTGGATTAGGCTATACCACTGCAGATGGCAGTAATGCAGGAAAATGCAGTACTGGAGGGATATTCCTGCTGTGCAATATCGCACGTGAATTGTTAGCACAAGTTAAGGAATGAAAGCAGAAGCTGGCTGGAGCGGCTGGGGTCGGAGCATCGTCCCTCTGCTCTGCGGGACAGAGGCATCGAGGCACCCGGCCGAGCACCCTGGTCATCCCTAAAAGCTTCTTGACAAGCCACATTTTTCCATTCTCTCGCTCACTCCAAAGCGACCGTCACTGTTTTAAGTGTGAGGTCTTTTTCCTAGCGCTAAAAGCGTTTGGAGAGATGTGAGCAGCCTTGACCAAGTGCAGGGAACCCTCGTCCACTGCTTATCGGTCGATTTGGCTTCACACCAACAGGGACACGTGGCTGCGGAGGGCCGGTACAGCAGGGAAAGGAGCTGCCGTGCCACAATGTGCTCTAATTCACCGGGATAACAGTTCGGGATGAACCCAGGCCATGGGACAGAGGTGCAGGCCGGGCACTCTCAGATGATGCTGAAACAACATGGGGCAGGCAAAAAAAGAACAAAAAACAAAAAAAAAACACACAACACATCTCCTCAAAACCAAATGTGGGACAACCTCTATCACAGCATCAGCGCTCACCAGAATAAAAAGGCCGGCTTCAAGCAAAAATCCCCTCCACCATAGCAGGGAAAAAAAGAAACACTTTAAAGTCAAAAATTCCAGCCTGGCTGTGCTTACTGTAACTGCCCCTTATGAGAAGGGGCGGCCGGTTATGTGAAATGACAGCAGCTCGCCGCCCGCTCCGCTTCTGCGAACAGGAAGGAAGGCGGCGCGCGTCTCTCCCGAGCCGCTTCCGCTCGCTCCGTGTGCCGGAGGCGACCAGAGCCGCCCCACGGCGCCCGCGCAGCCCCGGTCGCAGCCGCTCCGAGCGGGATGGAGCGTTGAGAGCCCTTGGAGTGCCATGAGGAGCCACCTCAAATGGGGTGACCTCTGCCCAAGCCGATGCTTCCTCCCAACTCCAGCGGATGGGGCTGGAAACACCAGACCTTTCTGCAGTCACCTGCCATGGGAATAGCGCTTGTCGGGGTGCACAGCTCCCCCAAACCGGTCACATTTCTTACGTTGTGCAACAGGGTGCTCGGCGAGCAGCCAGGCGCGCGCGGGGCCTGCCCTGGCCGCACCGTCCTCGCGGCTCGGCCTGGCGGCACAAAACCGCACGGATAAAACAATTCGCCCATTCAGCAGTTTTCTTTTCACGAGCTCCTTCATCCTTACAGACTGCCCCCCTCCCCGGGCGCCATGGCAAAACTTCAGGAAAAGCAGGAAAGGCCAAATGCGCCGGAGCTGAGGCCTGGCTCGGCACAGCAGGAGGGCAGGGGGACATGGAGTGCGGAGCAGGGACACACACGTGGGCAAACGCGGCGCTGGAGTTCCACGCATGGGCGCCTGCTGCTCCTCCAGCTTTGCCACAGGTTTGCGGAGTGGCTGGAGCAAGGAAGGAGAGGACGGTGGCTCCTGATCTTCCCTCCACAGCGAGGAAGGAGGCGACGGCGGCTCCCGGTCTTCCCTCCACAGCGAGGAAGGAGGCGACGGCGGCTCCCGGTCTTCCCTCCACAGCGAGGAAGGAGGCGACGGCCGGCACTGCCGCCGGGTAGCTGTGGCCTCCAGCGCGGTGGTGGCTGCATGGGGGCAGCTTCCTCACAGTTTTCTCTGAGCACTGCCAGTGGGAATCTTAACCCCTTCCAGGGGTGTTTTCCTCTCAGGCTGGCCCTTGCAAAAGGGCTTTTTGACAGGGTTTTTACTATTAAGTGGAGGAGGTTTTTGGATGTATGAACGTATTCACCAGCTCATTTCCCACTGGGGCTGGAGCTGTGCTGAGAGACTGACACCCAGGTGTTCTGGACTGGCCAGGCTGTGGGTCATCAGCTCAGAGACCACATATCACTTGGGTCCACCAGCCCCCCTTTCTATTAATAAATTAAACTAAAATTCAGCATAGTCTGTTTACGCTTTGGTCGTTTTTCCCTTCAGTCCCTGTTGATCTGACTTAGCGCACATGTCTTAGCACACACGTCCAAGGCCTCGCAAGGACACACATCTTCCCCCACGCACAGCATGTGCTGGGGATGCAGCCTGTCCTGCACTGGGGAAAGGAATTCTCTGCAGAGCTGCGTTCCCGAGTGGCCGGGCCCTGCTCCACAGCATCTCCCTGGACTGGCACAAGAACAGCAGATTTTCTTCACTGCTTGGTGTCAAGAATAGGGGAGAGCAAAGCGAACTACCTGAACGGTCTAGGAGGATCTAATGGGTAGGATTTATTAGTTTTAATATTAAAATATTAAAACCTACCTTGATCATAAACTCAGTGGCTTCAAGTCACTGGAGAAAGAGATGTGAATCCTTAAAAAAATGTAATTTTGTAGTTTAGAAACCCTGAGTAAGTAGTAATATTAAAATCATCAGTCAATGCAATCCCATCTCCAGCATACAAACCTTTTCTCACGTAAAGACAAATCCTATTCTCTCCCTGCCTGCATGCCAAACCCAACAGAGGAACGAGACCTTTGGGAGCCTCTCACGATGCGTCGAGTTTGCCAGAGGCTCCCCTTCCCCGGGTCATCCCTGTGCCTGGCCTGCCGTGCACAACCTCCAGGGCTTGGGCAGAATGCGGTGGTAGGGACTGTCTTGAACAGGACCTTGTGCTGGAGAGAATATCACACTTATTGGCTCCGAACTCAGGAAACCATCCAGCCATCTATTTAACACTCTGCCTGCACAAAAAATCTGCATCGGGTTAGGCAAAGACATAAACTGAAGCTGTTTCCATATGAACATAAGTCTAAGAATGGTCTACAAGCTTGCATTTAAATTAGGTCCTAATGGAGGTAAGCAAAATGCAAAGGAGTTTTTACACAGCCTGCCTGAAACACAACACACCAGCTGACAAATCAGTGCAACTACCACGCACAGACAAGCCCCGAATTCTCCTGATTTCTCCCAGACTTAACTGCTGTCCTGAATACAAAACCTTTCCCTTTCAGAGCTGTTAAATCTCAGCCCTGCCACACAGCAGTTACCCTCAAATAGGTTAAAGGCAAAGCACAATATACACAAACTCTATGAACAGTGTGTCGCTCTCTATAGGCACTTTGAACAAAAAAAATGTAAATGAACTGGAGCATAATCTGTTCAGAATTTGAAAAATTACCACTCTTTCTTTGCACTAAGAAATATCTTTCTTTGCAAGAAACAAAAGCAGGCGTAAGTAATTACAGTGATAAGCTAAAAATTGTTCGATTCTAAAAACAGAGTGTCAAAGCAAGGGAAAAAAAATCCCAGCGAGAGCTGAAAACAAGGTTTCCTAATCCTCCACCGAAGGGTTGTAAACGTGCAAGCTCAATGGCTCACCACCCTTTTTGAGTAAATAGAGGTTTAAAACGTCCTTTCTTCAGCGTGACTGCATTCCTCGCAGCGTGACCCCGGCGTGCCATTCCCGCCGGCGGCTCTGCGCCGCGGCGCCGCTGACCTTTCCCCAGCGCCCGCACGGGCATCTCCGGCCGCGCCGCCGCCACTCGGCTTCCCCCAGGGCCCCGCGTGCCAGCAGCACCTTGGAGACCTGTCCTGCTCCCATCCCCTCTCCCAGCACAGTGAATTCGCCAGCGGTTGCGCTCTCGGTCGCACCAGCTGCTTTTACGTTTTGCGGAGATCTCTGCTGTGCGCATGCTGATGTCCGCAAGCAGGATCCCAGCTCCCAAGGCTGCGCTATGCACAGGGGCCAAGAGAGGAATTACATGCAAAAACGCAAGGTCTTACGCAAGACCGGCACAAGCAGCAACTTTCAAGGTCTTATCTTAAAGCACGTCACTAAACAGAAAAACTAACACGGTCCATCCCCAGTGCCTGGAATAAAGAAAGAAATGAAGACAGGGCAGAAAGCAGTGAAGTTTTCATGGAAATCTTTCAGGAAACTTCAGCTCTGTAAAACCTGTTACATTGTTCTACTAGATGAAAAAGAATTTATTGCTATGTTTATATAAACATGATTTAGGAAAGCTACGTATGCTTTTTTAAAAGAGATATTTCCACTCAAATTGACCCATATTCCTAAAGGTTTTGCAATATGTTGAACCAATAAGCGCTGCAGTGTGTTTTAATGAAATACAGAAAAGAGAAAAATCATTCCCTGCAGTGTTTGCAGCAAACATACCGAAGCATTGATCTAGATATGAGAAGTCAAGAATGAAAATTATTAGAGACTAAGCATAAGCAGAAATGAAACTAATTAGTCCATAGAGTCTTTTTTTCACACTGAGTGAACACAAAGGTAAAGCAGAGGTACAAGTACTGAAAAGGAACTTAGATTATTAAAACTGAAAGGATAACAGTTTAAAGAGGCTATTCCCATGACATCTAAAATGCTTTGCAGAGATAAAGAGTTTTTCCTCTCTCTCTCTGTAAATACATAGACAGAAACTCCTTATCTATATGTACAAGGTAAACATATGTATTTTTATATATACATATAAAATCTAAGGAACAATTGAAGTGGTTCTTAAGATAGCAGATTGTCAATCCCAGATAGCTAAATTTCAAAACCCAGTGCACACACCTGCTAAAATCTGTTCCAAATAATACATTCCACCTACTCCAGGATACCGATTTATTATTTGTCTCTCTAGCATTTACAAAAAAAGGCAGCATTGCTTCAGCCCTGTTTTGAATAGTTCTATGAAATCCATAATGCAAATTGCCATCAAGCAGGAGTGCAGCATGACAGCCTTTTCTATAGCATTGTTTTTCGATCACTGTAACTTGAAAGCCGGTGCGCTGTGCGTGTCAAGGACCCGCTAATGACAAAGATTAGCTCTTTAAAGAAGAACTGGCAGCAAAATTTTAGTAAAAATGATTAAGCGATTAACCTGGTCACAACAGAACTGATGGTATTTGTATTATTATCTGCACAGCAGAGAGTGGAAACATAAGTAGTAGCTCTGGATTATTATTATTTTTTTAATGTAAGCATATAAGCATGGCTCAAATGGCAACACGTAACTGAGGAGGATACTGATGGCTTGATTCAATTCTCAGCTCAGACCTAGACAGACCAGCTCTGTCAACCAGTTTGGCTCTTCCTGGGGGACGCTGGCTCCGAAAGGACACGGTGTCACGGGCAGGCGTCAGAGACACAACCAGGGCCCTGGCAAAGCGACAACGTCGCGTCTGCTGCCGGGTGTGTGGGTCCCGGGCGCCCGGGGAGCCTGCTGGGATGAACGCGCTGCCCTTCTCCCTCCTCTTCCTCCCCCAGTTCCCCAAAGCCCCCGAGATCCCACTTGCCAAGTATGGGATGCATGGGAATATCTGTGCTGTGCTGTTTGGGCATTTTTTAAAATCTAGATAGAACAACATGAAAGTGCTTCTTGAGAAGAAAATATAACTGTGAAACTGGAGAAGCACCATAAGTAGGGAGATGATAAATAGGCTCCTAATTTCTTACCTTTGATGGTATTCGGTACTATTTTAAATATTCTCAAAAGAATCACAAACGTACAGAAGGTCATATATAAAATCCCTGATGAAGCAATTTAATGCTAAATTAAAGCTGAAACTAGGTAAGCCCAGCGCTTGGGATCTTGGGTATTTTTAAGGACTAGAATAGAATCGGTGCTACCCAAGAACACAGTGCGTTCTTCAGATCTGTAAATATTTATTTCCTAAATTAAATCGAGTGGGTTTAGCTGGTTCTTACAGCTTTGCAGGAAACAATTTAATTTCCAAACCAATTGTATATTGATAGCTGGCAACAATGGTTTTACTTTATAAAAAGAGAATGGGAAAATAGTGTGCATTTCTGAAATGCTGCCAGAAAATTTCCTTTGAGAACACGTTCAGTGAAAAGTATACAAACAGGCATTAAACACAAATGTAATTTAATAAACATCCACTCAGCTATATGGTGTGATAAATAGGTAATAAGAATGTAACACGGGCATTTAGCTTGCAGCTTCCAAAGGAGCTGGAAGCTAAAACAATAATACTTTCATTAGACTCTCCTGCCTGGCATCAAGAGCCAATTTCCACCTATTAATATGGATTTCTATTACCTGCCTTGTGAATACTGTTAACCCATTTATCAAGCACGAAGCTGTACTTCTGTCACTTATTACCAGCAGAAGGGGAGCAGAAAGATTGCTAAACCATGTAACATTAGAGCATCAGATTAAATCATTTGACCTAGAAGAAAAAACATTCCACTTACATTTAAAATGAAAAAAACAAAACAAAATAACCTTATCATATTACAACTAATAAGACCTCTTGCAGGATCAAATCTTTCCTTGCTGCGTCAGAAGGAAAAAAAAAATCCCTGTCTTCAGACTGACGGCGAACTCGGTGCGTGTGTAATTGAACATGCCTCATTGGGTCTCTTGCTATGTCAATAGCGGGCAGGAGGAGGGTGATTTAAGTTAAACGACTCAAGTCTCACTGTCTGTTTGCCCCTTTCTGCGTCCTCCAAGCAAAGCATCATTTAACAACCCAACCTCGCGTGAGGACCCACCGTGTGAGCAGCGCAGAATTCAGCGTTTATTACTGAGACCACGGCGGTGCCCAAGGCAGGCGCTGTCTGGGGACAGGTCCTGAGCTGCTCCACATTGAAATCGGGAGCAGAGTCCGCCGAGCAGAGAGGGCTCCCGCGCCCGCCAACCGCGGCGCGAGCCGTGATGGATGGAAGCACCGCAGGGGTGACGGGCACACATCCATTCATCACATTTGTTGCTAAACACACTACATTCCCATCTCCCCACAGTGTAGATTTCTCCCCTCTTTCTTTTTCTCTCTCTTCTTGCTTTCCAGATGGGCTCTCAGCAGCAGCAAGCCACATCCAAAGGATAACAGATATATCTGGGAATTCAGGTACAGTTCCTCAGTGGCCTCACTGCTCCACCCTTCACCTTCCTGCCAGGGTACTAACACCACAAAGTTCTCGCTGTTCACACCGGATTGGATCAGGAAAGTCTGACGCATTCCTGGGATAACGAACCCATTCCCTGTCATGTCTGCGTCTATGCCCATGCTAAAAGCTCCACTATATCCACCTCATCCACCTTCTCTGGAGTGGTGACCTAGAAGTACTTTTATTCCTCCTACTCTATACACCTCAGCTGCAGATGCCAAAAATACCCATGATCTCAGTCCACGAGGCAGAGCGAGGATGCAGCAAAGCAGCAGAATGTGAGCAAAGTTTCTAGCCTGCTAATACTTAAATTCTTCTGCTCTCCATTCAATACACACATTTAAGATACGTGAATTCTTCAGCTGCGATGTCCTCACTTTCCTTGCCTGATCCCCCACTGCTGTAAACCAGAGAACGTAATGCACCTGACTTCAGTAGATGGTTTACCTCACTTAGCCATCTAGTTCTGTTTCAATTTGATCTGTAAAACTATTGAGGACTCCCAGTGTGTTTCTTTTGACAAGAAATCTCTGCACTTTCCATCTCTGACAGCCCCCAAAATGTCCTGTCCCATACACAACCCAGAGCAGCCTGAAACACGTACACTGAGGACAGAGCTTTGCTCCCTCCCTTCCCTGAAATCTAGCAGGAATCAGTAAGTTGTTGAGTTACTCAGCAGTCATGGAGTAAACAAGGCTGCTCATTATGCTCCTCAATGAAATTATTACCAGAAATAATGCTCAGAGGGGTCCTACGGGCTGACCAACACTGCATTCTTTACGAAGGCCTGGAAGACGGACTGCTGCTTTGTAAAACAGATTCGAATTCCTTTCATACTCCTGGTCAGTCATTTTACCCTTGCCATAATGCTGCAAGGTTATCCATGCCCATTTCTTTTTCATTGGTTCCTTAATCCTCTTCTGTTCATGTTGCAGCTCAGCACAAGTACACTTCTATAAACCATGTATTCAGGAGGTTCTATCAATATGTATGCAAGGAAGAAATGTATTTCTGTTGAAGAAGAACCAGAATTTGGGGTCAGATGTTTTATATTTTAGCCAGAATTGATAAGACATATTAGGAATTCATAGGACTTTTATCATTTTCAACAGCAAGAGGATTAGACCCTATGCTGACAAGAGCAAGAACATCCATTGTTGGAAGAAATACGCGCCACACACTGAAATACAGTAAAGCACCTGAAAGATGTAACATACTCTGTCTAAACCACTATAAGAACTTCAAATTCAGCCCAGGGATGGCTTGCCAAGCCAGGGCTTCATTTGTCTGGCAGAGGCCAAGTTACAATGAGTTCTGCGCTAACGCTCAAACCCACAGCAGAGGGAAGCCGTGTTTCAACCACGGCTTCCAGCGACAGTGGGGATCCATACTATGGATAATAAACTAATGCTAAGGCCATAGGACAGAATGAAGCATTAGAAGCCTTTATTTGGATTGAAAAAATTTATCCAGGAAGCTTACAATTCTCCACGAAAAGACTCAAGTCTCAATATTGAAAAGTGGTGTTTTTATTTCAAGTTCAAGGAAAAGTAAAGGTATTGGCACAATAACAATAGCCTGTCCCTGTCTGAAGAGCCCCAAAGCAAAACTCCTCTGAAATTTACCCCTCTCCCTCCCCAAATATTCCAACCACTGCAACCTCCAAGCCTTTTTACACTGAACTTTTTAAATCCTTGACTTTTAATAAGGTCGTGCATCATTTGATTTTAATTACAGATTTTTTTTTTATCCCTTAATTTTGACTAAAAATGATGTGATTTACAAAGCAAACAAGCCAGTTAAACAAAGCTAATTAAATTCACCAGAGACAGCCTTGCTTTTCCCCTTGGTGAGTGTTTATTTCAGCTCCCAGTGCTCTGATAGCTCCTGACAGCTTGCTGGGACACGAGGAAGAAGTAGGTCAGGGTAAGCCGGAATCGGCGGCGGAGGATCCCATTAGACGGGCTCGTGGGGTAATGCGGCGATCGAGGAAGTGTGTGATGCGGTGACAGCGCTGCAGACGCACAGCAAACAGCCCCAGGACACCCTCCAGCAGCAGCAGCACCGCGTTCATCTTGCTGGGGTTGTAACGACCCCATGGAGAGCCCGGTCGGCCCGCGGTTTCTGCTACGGGGGGTGATGAGCAAGCCCAACGACACAAACGAGGCTGAACAGCAGCAGGGCTGGTTCCGCTCAGCCTGCTTCTAAAATAGCGTCCCGGCGATGCCTGTGGAAGTGCCTGCTCTGCACAGGGAAATACCCGACCGCCAGCAGTGGGAAAAGACGCTGGGGCCTGACAGGGGCTAAGGAGGGACCGGCCCCTGCTCCTTCCTGCAGGTCAGGGAGGACAAACTCCCCCCAGACCAGTGCCACCCGGGGACAGCGCAGGCCACGGCACCACGGGCCCTGCGAACCCCGGGCAGGCACTGCCAAAAGAGACAGCAGCGGAGCCAGGGAAGAGAACCAAGAACGGCAAAATAAAAAGCCATCAACTTACAGTATCGTATACTTTTAGTGCCTCCCATTATACTGGATTTTTTTTTTTTTAAACAAAAAGTGTTTTTTTATCCCATATTCACATCTAGCTGCATGCTTCCTAGGGCAACTCCCCCTCTGGAAGAAAAAGAATCGGAGCTGTTTCCTAAGCATCTGGGCAGTAAGAGCAGAAAAGGCAGCCTCACGAGCAGCACAGTGTAATATTCAGTCGATGGCGAGCGGAGCAGCAGAGCTCTAACTCTGCTCGTTCCCATGACTGCTGCTCACACCGTTACACGCTCAAAGTGGACGTGGCAGCGGCCGACAGCGCCGTCCGTACACCAAACATTTCAATTACGAGTCAAGCCCTCCACCTTGCGCAGGGCGGCGCAGATATTCCCCTCAACTCAAAACTGCACAGCTTACATTAAAAAGGGACGCGAAAGCCTGTGCTATCTTAGAAAATAGGTAAGTTTGACAGGAACAATTTAAATTGCCATGGGCATAAACAAACACAAACGGAGAAGGTTGTTTTATTTTGTTCGGAGCTCAATGCGTTCACTCGCCTTCAAGATGTCTCCAGCAACCACTTCATTTAAGTGCACGAGCTCCTCGGTGCTCATAATTGCTGAAGTCGGTACTGATGAAGCATCCTGCACTATTTCAGGAGTTTGGTTTTTGTCACCTTGACTTCTCTCTGGGGTTTATTCCGCGCCGGCACTCAGCATCCTCCCGCTCCGGTGTCTGCTCGCGGGCTCTCGGCGACACGATTCCTCTCCCGCGCTGGCAGCGCTTCCTGCCCTTCGGGGGGTCACGCACTGACGCGGTCACTTGTATCCACCCATTTTACGGCACGACCCATCCCTTTCCTGCAATTTTTACCTAAGCAGACAGCCCTGCTGCATCCGCTGAGTTTTAGTCCAAGTGAGGTCTGTTCGCCCCAACCCTGAGTGCCTCTCAAATCCCTACCCGGGCAAATGACCAAACCCAGTCACAATGTAAAGAAAACACGCACCCAGATAACAAGCATTAAAAATAAAAGACGACGATGACGAGAAGGATCAGAACACCATTGAAATCCTGCAAGGATGGAAGGAAGCTTTTAACAGCACTAAAATATAAAATTGATTTGTACACATATTTGATAAAAATCAATACAATTAGCAAGTAACTGAATACTAGAAAGGGAAATTGATTGCTCGAGGGCCCCGAGGACTCAGGGCAATCAGTCCATTCTTCTAGCTCCTCCACTCTTAATAAAAATTTACTTTTTCATAATCCTGCCTGAACTCTTTGCCCATTAATAATGCTGCTAAATAGCTTTTCTTTTAGCACTATTATTGCAGATCTGCTTGAATTACATTTAAAGGCAGCCTAGAGTGGCCATGTGCTGGCCATTTTGCTATCTGCAGTGCAAACCTCCGAGCAACAGCATAAAAGAACACTGGCTAATGAACAGGAGCACAGGAACACTTGAGAAGAGCTTATAAAATTAAGTACCAAAGTTTAAATAAACGGATTACCATAGAATTGATTTGCTACATCAATTTGGACGGCTTTTGCTGATACATCATTCCTTTCTCAAAGGAGAGGAGCCACCGTTTCGAAACAACTAATTAAACATTTTGAACTGTGGCCTTACAGCGAGAGCTCCCTGCCTGCCTGCCCCCGCCACACGACTCTTCACTGCCGTGCACAGGGTGTTACTGCACCTGAAATGGGAGATGGAGTTAGAGTCAAATCTAGACTAACTGCAGTGGCTTCTTCAGCTGCCATCCCCAGGCAGGCTCCAGCTCCAGGCAAGGGCAATCTGGTGTTCCAGCACCGCGTGGGCTGGCAGAACCGTCCACGGGCTGCTCAGCTGGGCAGGTTCTGCTGCCCTGCGAGGCTCTCCCTGACTCCCGGCACGCGCGAGCCGAGAGCCGCTCGCACAAAGCTGCACGGGAGGCTCCTCCTCCAAGGCTCAGATGCCTCCTCAGATAAGAACTTTCTCAGACGTTGAGCTTTTTGTCCACTGACTCATCTTCATAGGAAGCTCTGTCAACCCAAAAGCTCCCTCTGGGCCCTCGTCAGCCGCCCCACCGCCTTGCAGCTCAGGGTGACCCAGCCTCTGCTCTTAACCCAGGTCCTGATTCAGCACTAGTGTTAGCACACGCTCAGCCTGAGCTCTACGAACAGCCCTGGCCAAGTCACAGGTGAGTGAAAGATTTTTCTGTCGTGGTTTGAGCACTTGCACATTTGAAATTCAAGAATCTCATTTATGCGCATTTTAGGTCATCTGCAAAGGAACATCTCCAGGAGTCTCTGGGTTGAATAAAACCACTTGTGCACCTCATCATATTTACTCCAGCAGAAAATCTTTTACTCTTCAGGAATCTCTACATATGCTTATGCCTCTAATGGTACAGCTGGACCAGTGGTTGCACAGAGCTACTGTACCAGCCTAAGAAAAGGCTTATGGCTGCTCCGAAACTCCACCAGGAATCTGTGGTGGTACGGCCAGGAGACTGAAGGATAAACTGCACTAGCAGGAGGTAAGCCGTGTATCGGGTCAGCAAAATGCCTCTGTAAATGTCACAGGTGCCACTGCAGTCATCTGCTCAGGTGACTCACTAAACTCTACACAGTTTCCTTACTCAAAAGCCTCCTTCCTTGCTTCTTCTTACAAAGAAGAGACCTTAGTCCAGACATAGAAATAAAACCCAGAAATCACATGGTTCTGGAATTGGCCTTCTTTGCAACCACAAGTGAGCTACTTTAATCTCTCTGCCTTAGTTTCCCTGCCTTCATTAGTAAAATAGAGACAGTGAAACTTATTTCACCTAACTCATACATCTTCTGTGAAGATGAAATGCTTGTTCGATGTAAAGTACTTGGGAGATGAAAGGCATTGAGTAAATATTATTTATAGTCACCACACCCACCAACAGGATCTCCAGCACAGGCTGTGGGTCTGTGCTTAAGAGTCTTTGTATAGCTCAGGAACTACACTTTCCTGCACTAGCCAAATTAAAGCTAACCAAGAATTCCCACATTAATCAGTCTTCCAGGCTTCAGGAGATCATGAGAAGGATGATGGTCCCATTTCAAAAGACAGCACAGTGTCGCAGCAGGAATTGCCTCAAACTGACTGAAGGCCATTTACAACATGGTCATGGAGGAAACTATAAGAGTTCATCCATATACATTCATCTTAGCACATGCACACTTGTAAATCAGCTCCTATTCAGTAACGAAGTGTAGAGTGACTCATTTTTGTCTACATGTGAAAAAGGCTCTCAAAGAGAACCAAAGAATCTTTTTCTTTCCTTTCTGCCTTTATGTACATTGAATTACATCCCCTTCCTTTGGAGGAGCCACAATGCTTCAGAGCCAGCTGTAAAACAGGACACGACTGTCTCTTCAGGATGACAGAATCTAAGGCCAGCGTCAGACCCCAAATTTCTGCTAAGGAGATTTAGGAAGATGTTTTATTAGCAGTTTACTTGATCTCTGGAGCCAGTTGTGTGGCACATGGAGGCCCCACGCATGGCCTCGTAGGGCCCATGTAGGGCTGGCATCTGCTCCGGACACTTCTGCTGCTCCAGGTGGGTCGCGGCCACATTATTTACTCCCTGTTTTAAGCAAGTTTTGCAGCTCAGCTTTGCTCATGAACCCATAGCTGTCCCGGGGGCAGGATGGCGGGTGAAAGCTGCCTTCCCTGTATCTGCACTTATGGAGCTAGGACAGCCGCGCCGACAAACCTTGACTTTTGGCCCTGCGCACGCCGGCTCGACGCCAGCCAGCCCGTATTGTAACCACACACTGGAAAGCTGCTGTCTGCTGCGTGCTTTGGTTGGCTGCTCTGGAGCTGGGCGATCCAAGCCCTGAGCCTGCCCAGAGAAAAAGCCTCCTAAACATAAAGCCAACCAGAAGAGGCCAAGTTCTACAGCAAAGCAATGACAACCCAAGTAGGAAAGCAAGAGTGCAAAAAGCAAACAAGAGCTACAAACATAAAGAAATACAATGGAGATACAGAACTGCGCCTGGAAATGCTCTGGGACACAGGGGAAGTTTGCATACAGACAAGCAACGTGTTTTAAAGTATGAAATATTAGACAGAGTCACCAATATAGATGCTCCAAAAGGAGGCCTGGCAGCCAGTACCAGTCGCTCACCCCGTGGTTCACCATTGCTGCCGTTCTTAGATATGATATCGTTAAAGCTATGGGCTTACATAAGGCTTCCCATAATTAATTCATGCCTCAGCTTCGTAAAGTAACAACATTCCAAATCAGATCCATGCAGGATGGAGTACGGGTGGTTTCCCACACTAAGGCACCCGATGCTGCATCCTGCTGTAGCTCACAACATTTCCATGCCCCTTTCCTTTGGGGTGTCTCGAGATTCCACGCAGTGCGGCAAGGGAGCTTCAGAAACTACAGTGGCTACCTTGGGTTTAAAATTATCTCCCTGGACAGTCAGCTCTGTACCTGGACAGGTAATTGGGGAAGAGGGTGAGGGGAGAGAAGAGCTATCAAGAAAGAGAGAAAGAAGTTTGTAGAAGATGTGTATAGGCAGAAGGATCCTAAGAAAATGAAGGTTAACACTGCCCAAGCCAAGCTTTACCCAGGTATAAACCACATATGTTAGAGTGACAGAGAAGGAAGGCAGGATGCAGTAAATGGTTCAGCCCACGACATGCAAGATTTTCATAATTTATAAGCTACAGAAGACATGCACTTCTCCTTCAAACCGCTGAGAGCCCCCTCAGCAGCCAATTAATGGCGCTGTGTACAGCGAACACACTCACACTAATTGACTGGTCCAGTAGCCACGGCTGCCCCCAAGCCTTTCTGGAAGACGCGTTTCTGCAGCAGCGCCGTGCGGAAATGCTTCACGTTTATTAACTTGTTTGCTTCTGATTGCTGGATTGGTTCCCCATTCCCAAGGCACTTAGATTTATTCTTTTAGTTTAACACTACAAAGTAATCAAATCGCTCCATTACAGCTGACAGACTTCGCGAGCCCTGGAGGGGAGGGGAGCGAGGCAGCAGGAAGGAAGTCCATGTTCTCCCCTCGCATGCTTCACACTTGCCTTCAACTTGAGATTCTGCACATCTCTATCTCTCCAACTCGAAACCATATTGAACTTCTAACTGACATGAGAAGTTATTTGAGGATGCAGGACTTTCACTTGAAATTAAGGCTGATCTACCTTCTGGGATCAGGGACCAAGATTCACTTCTGATGAAGCCCGAAAAGCTCTCACACGCTCTCTTTCTGCTTCCAGCCAAACACGAGTGCTGCTGCAATCAAGAAAACCTCCTTCCAACACACTGTAAAGTTCAAACCAACCAACCCATGAATAAGAACTGGGGACGAGACACAGGATTTCACACAGCCCACTGTGCCCTTCCATCCAACAGGCCAGGAAGACAAAGGAGATACCTCAGAGAGTCGAGAATAGCACAGAATCCTTTGCTTGGATTTTAACAGTCTCAGTCCAGCTGATGCAATGAAATACTACAAAATGCCCAGCACACAACTCTTGGTGTGGACAAAATATATATTTTCTTAATTTACAGAAAATCCAACAATCTTGTCCAGCGTTATCAAAGCAAAAATTAGAAAACAAATAGTCTTTGCATGGCCCTGTACATTCAAAAATAATCTGAACAACCCACCCCTTAAGTATGAAAAGGACTCTCCATTAGGAAAAAAAAAAGCAATGTATTTCAATGCATTTCATTTTAGACTGTATCTACACTGTCAGGCTAAAGCTGAAGGATATTCCAACAAGCTTTTGAGTACAGAAAAACAGCAAAACAAATCTTCATACACCCTGTGATCAAATAATCTTACAGAATATGGACTTACTGCACCAGCAATGTCAGGCAGTTCGGTGCAGTGGCATCAAAACTAGATATTTACTGCTTGATAGTGAGTAACCCTTTAAAAAGGGAGGAACAAAAATTCCTTTTTAATGAGTCACCATTTGGCAGCCAGAGATCAAAACCTTTTGCCTGTATTTCTGACTGCAGTATTGTATATACTTGGTTTCTTTTTTTTTTTCACTCTTTTCTTTGTGACTTTGTTTAAACCAACAGAGTTAATTAAGAAAATAAGTAAGTTAAAAGAACAGGAAAAGTGAAGTCCTTAAAAGAACCTAATAATGAGCACAATCTGCTGGGTTAGTGAAATACTGAATTCACAAATGATTGCTTTTATAAATCTGAAATTGTGAAAAGCCCCAAATGATTAAAAGTAACTAGTCGGAACAAAAGAAATTATACCGAGCATCCATTCTGATTAGCCTGTCAGGTCAGTGTTTGCTAATTATTCTCAAACTAATGCAAGTGTATTTTGCATCTGAGTGAACTGCATAGGACAAATGTCCTTGTACAAGATTCCTTTGTTTACCTTTGCCCAAAACTTGACCTATGAATATCAGTGACAGAATGAAACATGCCTGAAAGTAGTAGGTGCTGTTTCTCTCTTTAAAAATCTTCTATTTCATCCTATTTCAAATTCTAGAGTTTTAGCAAAATGGAAGATACTATGATCCAATGTCCTCTCCCCTCACAAAAAAAAAAAAAAAAAAGCTTTAGATAAGAGCATTACAGCCAAAACATAGAGATGAAACTGTCATTCATATTTAGGGCCTTCGATCCCCTCACAGCTGGTTTCATTAGGAATATAATTTACAACCATATGACAAAACTCCCAAGATCTCAGTTAGTAATAAGCACTTTTGCTTTACAAACTATTTAACTAGTTAACCTTCACAGCAAACATCCTTCTGTAAAGCACCATTACTCCTGTTTTATGATGCATAAGCAAGAAGCCAGGAACTATTTACTCCAAAAATCGCCTCCACCTCTGGAGGCCTGGGGAGCTGCAGTCATTCAGATCCCATGAAAAAAAAAAAAAAATGACAGTTTGGAATTAGAGCAGGCAATATTCAGGCCTGGCTTCTAAGCCTTAGGAAACCTAAAATTGTTACATGAAAACTCACTTCCACTCAAAATCAGAACGGGGCCCTACAGCTTGCTTCACGCCAGCTCTCCAACAGCCACGACACGTAACTCCCCATCAGCAGTCTCCCACCTTGCTGTCAATTCACTGAACCACCCAGTCCCTTGCAGCATTTGATCTTTGTTTATATTCACTTTACTCCTAGGTTAGAAGTTAGTAGGGTAAATAATTACAATAACTGGTAGCAGTTCAGGAATTCAGAGAAATAACATGATCCACCTACTGTAAAGAGAATCAATCACCCAGCCCTTTCCATTAGTCTTTTTGGCAATCCCGTGTCACTGTTGTCACAAGCCCAGATAACGATGCCACATTAATTCACCTTCGGAGAAAGGGGCTACAAGATGTGACTCCGTAACCGTGTCCTGTCTGACCTTGGGGAATCTTTGGGGAAGCCTTCCCACCCGCTGCAGTTACAGCTTTTACTGATAGAGGACTACAGACTTGGATCCACGCTGTGTGATTTGAATGCATGACCCAAAAACAAACAACTGATCTTTTGTTTCCACTAGAAATAAAACAGCAACACATAGCCAATAGTTTTGCAGATCCAACTCTATGTGAGAAATTGCATTTTCAAAGTAATTTCAAAAAGTCTGTGCAGAGGCGATGGGCCAGGGTGGAACAAGAAGAGCCACCCGATCATGTAGAAGCAGCTCTTTTAATTACATTAACCAAAACTGAAGGGAGGCTGCATTTCCCAATCAAAACCCTCTCAATTCAAATGAGAAAAATCATCACTGTAAATACTACAAAGTGCAGAACTCAAGAAGAAACTCATAATCTGATTCATCATGAAACCTGGCTCCCTTCCTTCAATACTATACACTCAGTGCAAAGTGAAATACTGTATTTCTGATGTCAGCATGAGCAGACAGAAGAGGACATATGGCCTTTTGTATTGCTCCCAAGATGCCGTATGTTAAAAAGAAAAAAAAAAGAGAAAAAAAAATCAGAAATCATTATCCAGGCTGGAAGACACCCAAGCCATTTTAAAAGCTTGTTTATTGCAATTTGGAAGACCTTAAAAATAAAAACAAATCAACAAACTACTTGTAAACACCTAAACCTAGCCCAAAATGGTAGACAGGTATCAACCAGGAGACATGCATTTTGGGGGGAAATTTTTGCCAAGATGATTCTTTGAGTACTCGTCTGTAACTAGGTATCACTCCTACTACTGTGGCTACAACTAACAAGTTAACAGCACTATTTACACTAGTACTCTTGTATCATTAGAAACAACAAGATTATGTACTTTAATTCTAATGCCAGCATAATTATTTTAACACCAAGAGTGTCAGATCTGACTCTATACCCTCTAAATTAATTTCAGAGTAGTGGCTAAATAAAATGACATACTTCTTTGTGCTTTTGTTGTAACACGCTCATGTGCAGCAAACTGTGAAGAAAATGTAGTAATTAGAGGTTAAATTAATCCCTGGCAGACAGGCGGCTTAGCGAGGCCGGGCCCTCTTCAGAGCGCCCCGCATGGTGCGCGCGTCCCCGCAGAGCCGGCGCGGGCGGCCTGGCTGCCGAGACGACCCCATCCGAGCCCGGCGACCGGCGCTGCAGAGGCCTCGGAGCCGTGGCCACCACGGACGAGGGGTGTCCAGTTGGGAAGGGTGGCCGGTCAACCCATGGATGTCAAAGCAAACACACGGCGCTGCGTTTCAGACCATCACTAGAAAGTTGCCCTCTTGGTTTGAATGCAAGTCATAGATTTCATTGTCCTCAGCAGGGTGTTCGAAAAGTATAACTGGGCTTGACTGAACTTCCCAACCTACTGCAAGTTCTGAAATTTCTGCACAGTTGTGAAGGAGAAATGGTGCAAATGACGGGTACAGCCATCAGATTTTGATGGTGTCCACTAAGGATTTCCTTTGTGCTCGTGTGGACCTGACCTGCGTACACACGGAATGGCCAAAGGAGCCAGTTTTTAAGAGCAAGCAACATGACCTGCTACCAGAAGGGGAGCAACTGAAGTCCATCCCCAAAGCACTGGGGGGGCCGGGGACCGCGCAGCTTCTCCCTGCTCCATACGCTGCCACCCAAGGAGGAAGGTGCGAGGAAGCGGCTCACAGACCGCCTGACGCAGGGAAACACCACGGGCGCCAACACCGCCCCGGCGGGCAATGCGCCAAGCCCCCACATGCAGCTGCTGCTAAGTCAGCAGGTGAAAATCCCCCAAAAAAGAGAGAGAAAAAAAAAACCCTACACAAAACCCACGTTACAATTAAGGCAAAAGCGAGATGCGGGGCTCACTGAGATTGCAGATCTGTGTGGGAGTGCGCGAACAGCGCTGGTATTTCTGTACTACCCAGATCATCAATTATTAACAAATTAGGACATGCCTGGTGGGGGCCTTATGTAACACTTCTTTATCGATAACTGCCAAGTGCCACGCAGGGCAGCAGATCCCAGCAAGGCACAACCTGCCGCCTCCTCCATCTGGGCCTCATTGAGAAATGACGCGGTCCTGGGACCCCCCACAACCTACTATGCCGAGGCTCCCGCCACTCTTAACCCCGGGTAAAATTGGAACCTCCTCCCCTACAGGATGAGAAAGGCCCCTGCAACCCCCACAGCAAACGTCTCCGGTTCGGCCCGGTGCCCAGCGGGGCAGACTCCGGAAAGCGCAGCTGCAGCTCTGCGTGGAGCGTCAGGAAAAACAGGGATTTTCCTCCTGGAGGAAAGGCATTGCTTTGCAATACTTTTTTTTTTTCCTCATAAAAATCCCCAACTTATCCCCCACGAGGCAGCTTCCCAAGAGGAATAACGACTCTTCATTGCTCGTGTAGGTTTGCCAGTTATCCCCTCTCCTGTGGCATCGCTCTGCTCCAGCTGCCACCCTGAGATGGGCCTTCCTTAGGAACCGGGCTAATGGTCTGGACTGTAGCAAACCGTGACAAAAAACATCCCGCGGAGGAAGGGGGCATAAAGGGAAGCCTTTAAGTGACAAAGGTTTCAATTTTCTGTGCAAAGTGTTGGCAGTAACAGCAACATGGGAAGAGCAGCATGATGCAAGCACTGGCCCTTTTGCAAAGTTTCCCCTGAGCTGCTGGCAGCTCTGCAAGGGGGCATGAAAAGTCAAAAGTGTATTATTTGCCACTGCCTATTTTCTTTCTTTTTTTGAAACAAACAGCATTATGAGTTTTTGCTATTTTAACTTAGAAAGAGCAATACTGCGGTGCACTCCTGCATCCCGTGCTCTCATAAACCACAGTAACGAGGGCACTGTTAAATGCCTAAACAGTTTCTCCACATATTTCTAAAGCATTAGCCTTTTTGAGCGCACCCTTGTTATGGGCTAAACAAAACAAAACTCCTTATGACTGCATAACACTATCTGATACATTTGGCATTTCACAGCCATGTTCGAAAGCTCCCTGCAAAATTACTGGCAAGGAAGTAAGTTCTGCATAATTTTAGCACTCAACATCTGAAAAAATTAGAGCAGTCCCAACTGTTCTTTGAGATGTATAAAAGAACAGTTGAAAAACTTACAGTTGACTGGTGCTACCTAGGTTACCCGTCAATGGCATTGAAACTGGTATATTATTAAGAGAGGTGTATGACGGGAATTGGTTTATTGTGCTGATCCATAGTAACCAGCTCCTGTTCGTCCATCATTTATCTCTCTCACCAGCGACATATGGGTTTGTCTATTCACACTCTCAGCACTCTATCTGCTCCAACAAACAGTCGGCCTTTTCTGCTTGGATAAGGAGATTTTTTAGTTACATCCATTATGTGCATATCAACATTTATGGCAGGAAGATAATTGCCAAAGAGCTCAGGGGGATAAAAGCTCCCTCTTTATAACACAAACCCCCTTAAAAAAAATCAATATTGATATAAAACAGTCCAGTGCAAAGCCTTGGTGTTCAGTTGCCTTCAGTTTGGATTTTTTTTTTTTTTTTGCTTTCCACATAGCAAGTCAAACTGGAACGTCAGGTAGGAGGCTTCGTAACGAGTTACACTACTGCTCTTCCCAAGGGGGGAAGGGGTGGACAATATTAGCTCTTCCTTACAGGAGTGAGTGGCAAACACATGTGATGGAAAGGAGGGTTCCTTGGAGAAGGGCCAGCATCATTTAAACTGATTTAGCCATCCCGATGTGTAGACCATACCAATTACTAATGAATCGTAACTTATAGTCACCTTCCCCTGAACACTAGAAACTGCTGACAACTGAACAGGGCAGCACAGGGGAACCATGAAGACTTGTAGATTTGGCCTTCTTTTTTTTTTTTCTTTTTATATGTAAAAAGCCTCAGAAAACCTTCCACTGTTCCATGCTCAGGTATAGATAAATCCATCTGTCACAGCTTTTGCATGATTTACTCCGCTTTCCCATGGTTACTTACTCAGAAAAGTTATTTTAAGGCGACTTTCATCAGAACAGCCAGTAACACAGAGCACTTATCGATTACGCTGCACGGCACGCAGCCTGCGGGACGGCTCAGGGCTCTGCCTTGCTGCTGCCCTGGCCTTTCCGTCACCTCCGCTGCCACCCCTGTCCCACAGCCGCATCCGGGCACGTGAGCGACCCGCTCTGCCGGTCTGTCCCCCTGGGACGGGCGCTCCTCCGGCCAGGCTCGCAAAGCACTGGAACCACCGTGCCCGAATGCCCATGGGATCCATGAGCGCTACCGAGCTGGAGAACTAGCATCGAGGCTGGTAAAAAATGAAAAATAAATAACTGACAGTCATTCATAAGTATAAAGCACTTCTGCCTGTGTAAGAAGAAGTCATACAAAATAATAAAGAAATAACTGTTGCCTGTAATTCCCAACCATGCTGGCTGTGAAAAAATCCGGAAGACTCTGCAGCTTCAAGCTCCTTAGTTAGAAGGGTCTAAAAGAGAAGCCCTGTCAATATTTGCCTTTCTGATTCCTAAGTAACCTGGAAGAATTAAAAATAGAGCCTGAGGTCCCAAGCTGAAAGGAAAAGAAAAAAAAAAAAAAGGCATAAAATAAGGAGCTAACCCCGGTCTGAGCTGCTCCAATGTGAACAGCACGTAGCAGCTCGCGCACTTGGCTCGCCGCGCTTTACCTGCCACACAGTGCCGGGTATTTGTTTTTTATCCCCGAGCAACAGACTATTTCCTGGTTGAGTTTAAAAACTCGGTGACGCTCCAGCCTCAGCCCACACATGTGTGTCACTGTCAACGTCAGTGGCAGGAAAACATTAGAAGTCGCCCCGCGCGGGCGCTTCCTAACATGGAATTTCCTTGTTCCGCGCTCGCCGCGCCGCCGCCCCCTGCGCTGAGCGCATCTTTCCCAAACGCCTTTTCCCAGCGCAGGGATGCGGGAGGGGGAGCGGGGGGCGCCGCGTGACCCCTCGCCCCGCAGCGCGGGCTCCGCGCGCTCCCGCGGGCGCGCAGCGCTGCGCAGGCACCATCTGGCCGCGCGCGGCAGGAGGGGCGCGGGCCGGGCCGCATTAGCGGGGATTACGCGGCTCAGAGGGAAAACGCGACCATTACATAAGCGG